>VDFB02262342.1:0-29578 GCA_007258455.2 Sequoia sempervirens | reverse complement strand
GGAGTTGGATAGTTCCCTGAGACACTCTTTCTTGATCATCGTAAGCCTTGATTGTGATGCCTTTGCTTTTTTCAATGGAACAAATGTTTAAACCCGCACCTCCATCCTCCAAGACTCTCTTGAATTTGTTCTTATGCACTAGGACCTCCAGATGGAGTGCACGATTGTGAGATGGTTGGGTGAGGAAGTTTTGATCAAAGAATGTGAGGATATTTGGGGTAATGATGTTTCCGACCATAGCTTGGAATTGTTCAGCATCAAGATCCATGAAGATGGTGGATGAAGCCAATGCTTCTTCAAGGGCTTTTTTGGGTTGATGATATCTTCAGTAACTCCATGATGGAGATCTGAGTTGGGGTTCTTTTCAACTGATCAATGACATTATAGACACTAGGAACGGATCTTGGGTTGGAAGTGGGTGCTCTGTTTGGCTGAGATGACCCTGCGATGGTAATTTCTCCGCCTCTTGTGATGACTCCACAATCATCTTGGGATCCTTTGATGGTGATAACAATGCAAAACTCATCTAGGGATGTGATGACATGGTCGTATACATGATTCACACTTTTGAAGATACCCTTCCCCTTATCATTGTTATTTTTCCCTTTGTTGTTATGATTGGGCATCAGATTCGTGTAGATCTTAAGATTTTAATTTTCCACTGGTTGTTCCACACTTATGATTTTATCATCAATGAGGTCTTGAATTAAGTTTTTCAACCTCATACAACTGGCAGTTGTGTGTCCCTTGATCTTGTGGAAATCACAAAGGTGATTTTTATTGTACCACAGCGGTTTCACCAAGGGCTCTTTATAGTTGTCATAGGTGGGGATTGTGATAAGTTTTTCCACCACTAGCCTGTTCATGATAGGTTCAACTGATTCCCCAAGGGTAGTGTACTTCTGCTTGGGGGATTTTGATTGTTTCACTGGGGTGGTCCCCTTTGATCATTCACATTGTTGATCATTTGATTGTTTGGCTGTTGAGTCACCGTGTTAGCTTGATGATTATTTTGATTGTTGTTTTGGGGTTGTTGATGGGGTGTTGGTGTGTTTTGTCGAGGGGCACTGATGACAACTTTGGCATCGATAGCACCATCATTGGTAATGTTTTTGTTTCTTTCCCATGTGTGAGGTTTGTTGTTATAGCTGGTGGATGGGCGATTCTTTTGTTGTTCAGGATATGCAAGTGTCCCTCCTTGTGCGATAAGGGCTCGTTCAATGTTAAGCGCTTTGGAGATCAATTGGTCATATGTGGTGATACCTTGCGCCTTGAGATGAAATGCCAAGGTTCCTTCCGAATTGGAGATGATGGTGGAAACTTGTTGTTCTTCTGGAATGACCCATTCTCTCCTATTGGCCTTGGATCACCATCGTTGTAGGAAGCAAATGATTCATTTTTACCTTGTTTAAGAGTTGATAGTTCCTCTAGACTGACATCCATACCGATATTGAATGCGTAATTTTTTATGAATGCATCTACTATCTCTTGGAACTTTTTGATGCCAGGAGTAAGGCAAGAGAACCACTCCATGGCATGGCCAGCCAAACTTCTAGGAAACATCTTCATCAGATATGTATCGTCATATGTGACTTTCATGCAATGTACTTGGAATTCCTTGATGTGATCTTCAGGGTTTCCCATCCCTCAGTATTTGTCAAATTTGGGGATCTCAAATCCCTTTGGGAATGGTTTCATTACAAGACTCTTATCAAACGGATAGGGACACAAGTTGCTAGGTGTTTTTTTGGTTTTCCTTGATTGAAGATCAAGCACTTGTTGTGAGAGTAACTTGATTTGCGTTGTTACATCATTTTTTGGATCACGGGGTGGGATGAAGGTGTTCTGTGGTGGTTCACTTGTTGGAGGGATGGGTGGATTGGTTGATGTGTTGGTGGATGGTGCTTGCACATTTTGTTGTGCCAAGTATGTTTGTACTTTTTTTTCTATCACCAACACTTGTTGTTGGTCTTCTTGTTGCGCTAATAGTGCATGTTGTTGAGCTTGTTGTTGTCGTTGCACCAACAATGCTTATTGTTGGGCTTCTTGTTGGGATGCTTCTTGTTGCTCTTGGTATTGCTTCAGCACTTGCTGGTATGCCTGTTGTTGGGCTGCTTGTTGTTGTGCGAGGTATTGTACTTGTGCTTGTGCTTGTTGAGCTTGGTATTGGGCTCGAGCTTGCACTTTTTCCTGAGCTTGGGCTTGTGCTTGTTGGGAAGCTTGTGCAATTTGTGCAGCTTGTACGGCTTGTATAGCCTATACGACTTGAGTTGCTTGTTTTTTTTGTAATAAAGCTTGGGCTTGAGCAGCCTTTTGTGCTTTTTGTGCTTGTTGCGCTTGTTGTGCAGCTTGAGCTACTTGAGCGGCTTGCGCTATTTGAGCGGCTTGTTGTGCAGCTAATTGTGTTTGCACTTGTTGAGCAGCTAGTGGTGCAGCTTGTCAGTTTTGGATTTGCTGAAGTGTCTTTTGATATGCAGCTTGTTGAGTAGCTTGTAATGCAATGCTATATTGGCTTGAAATATTTGAGTTTGGTGGTGGAGGTGGTGGTGCTAGTGGTAGATTTGGTATGGTGTTTGTCGCCATGATGAAAGGCACCGTTGTATTGATGATTGGGATTTGTGTAGTGGATGGTGTGATTGATATGCTTGGTCCTTGAGAGACCATGTTTTGAGGTATGATAGATGATGTGTTGGTTGCTTGTGTTATGGGGATAGTTGCCATTTTTTGTTGTGATATCAATGGCAAGGTGGGAGGATTTGGTATGATGCTTTGATTGATGATTGTGGGATTATTTTGAATGAGTGGCGGCAACGGCGGTAACCCCAAAATGAGATTTGATGTTGATGTTGGTGGTAAGGGTGGAAGTGGTGGAAAATTGAGTGGCATCCTTCCTTGGGAAGATGAAGGGTCAAAGATTCCCCCTGGTCCAAATAAGTCTCCTTCTCCTTGCGAGGTCATAGGGAGAGAGGTTTGCGTATTCAACGAGTATGTCGGTGTTGTGTGAAATGATGATGATGGGTCATTTAGATCATGAAAGGTGAGGGGGACATATGGATGTGATGGATTTTAGGGTACTGATTGCCCCAAGATCGTGTTTGCGTCCAAATCTTGGTTACTCACGAGGGGGTGTGTTTCTAGTGCATTGAGAAATGTGCTCCCTTTGTTAACAATAGGTTGAGTTGGGGCAATAGATGATGTAATTTTGGGGATGGGTTGGGTGATTCTTTGAAATGGAGGTATGGATGAGATTGGGGGCATGGATGAGATTGGAGGCATGACCCCAAGAGGTTGTTCCACAATGGTACTCACATAGTAATCAGAAGGGAGTTTAGCCCCTTGTTTTGCTAATTCAAGCATGTATTGTGAGGGTTGGAGTTTCATCATGATGTTGACAATTCTATGATTCTCGGGATTTTGGACCATTTCAGTGATCTCGTCTTGTGTCATCCCGAAGGAATTATTGGTGATATCCTCTACTTGTCCTTCCTCTTATGGATTTTGTGAGGATGATGGAAGATTATTTGGAGGATTTCTTGATCCAATGGGGTTCATTTCGGAATTGGTTTGGCTTAGGTCACTTAAAGTTGATGTTTCGTTGTTGGTCTCCATGTTCTTCTTATGTTGTGATCTTGTTTGAACCATAAAATGAGGCTCAAAAGAGAAGATCTAGGATGATTAAGGATCAAATGTGTGATGGTGAAATGTGTGAAAGGTAGATGATATGGATGATTAAACTCTTAGAAGATCTTGAGGGGGGAATGCTTTAGACTTTTGGGACTTTTTTGGATTTTGGATTCTTGGATTCTTGGATTTGATCTTGACCTTGACTTGGTTTTGGATTGTTTTGATTTTGGATAATGAAAAAATAGATCCCAAGATGTTGGATGTTATCTATGGGATAGACTTGCTCACAAGATGATAATTTGACTAAGTGTAGGGAGAAGGATGCATCTACCCACACCTAACCAAAAAAGATGATTTGATGATAATTCAACTAAGCATATTGAGAAGGATGAATCTACATATACCTAGCTAAACAAGATGATTTTTATGTTTTGATTCAAGGATTGTGATTTGTTTCAAGGATTTTTGATTCATGGATTTGCCAGAAATTCTAGCATGAAGGATGATTTCAAGATTTTCAAGAGTTGTTGGTGAGATGATCTTGGTTTGATGTTTGAAAGATGGATGAATTTTGATTTTGATCCTATGTGTACCTAAAAAGACTCTTGTTTACAAGACCTCAGTTTTGAAGAACATGCTTTACTCTAAACAAGGTGTTCAAATTCCCGAAAAATATTTGGATTTTGACAATAATAGAACGAGTACAAATTGGGATTATTTCTTGAAGCTCTTCTATAAAAGTTGAAAAGCAATCTTTGTTTGAATTCGTAGAGTGTTGAGAGACGCTTTTGATGATTTTTTGGACTTAGAGCTTTTGACTTTGGTTTCTAGATTTTGATCTTGCATGAAATCATTTGAGACACATGTGGGGTTCAATTGTTCTTAGCTTTGCTTAATGACTTCCTTTTACCACAAACAATTCTTGATTAGGTTTTGAACTAGATGTCTAATGTCTTAACTTCTTCTCATCCCACAAGGTACATCATGTGTAATTTTGATGAAATCAAGGAAAAATTTACCTATTGTTGACTTTAGCAAGCAAATTGAGATATAAATCCAAATGTTTAGAAACTCTAAGGATAGAATCCCTAGGGCAAGCAATAACACATGAATTTTGTCAAAGATATTTGCTTCCTAAAGGGTTTGAAGTTTGATGATAATGTTGAATGTTTGTTTTCCCAATGTTTATGAACAAGCAAAGTGTTTTTTTCAAGAACATATACAACCCTATGGATATGAAAGACTATATTTATTGAATCCCCACTTGGACAAGTCCAGCTATGCCTACTTTTAGTGGATGGTTAGATGCTTGACCCCATTGGCTCCCCTCCATGGCACTCACTTATACAGGGCAGCCAAGCATCAATACCCGTGAAACTCCCATGGCATACTTTCCATTTCTACTAAAAGTCATAAAAGTGTGGGGTGGCTTTAGAACGACCGTTCTTGCACCAACAAATAGATCAAGGATTTTGGCCTTTTCTAAAAAAGGGTTTTAATGCGGGAATTCTATTTGTGAGGGATAATCCATGCGGTGAGAGACCATTGCTTTCCTTCTCATCGGAACCATCCTCGTGATATTGGTCTTTGTTCCAATATCCACACTTATATACCGGTTGGAAGTCTCTTGGCTTTAGCATGTTTTCAATTGGGTTGTTCCCTTGGGTGATTAATTTTTCCCACAAGACAGGCCCTCTAAGATAAACAAAAGCAATCAAACATATTCGTAACTCAATCAATCTTTGTTGCAAAACAAAGAGAGAGAATGTACGCAATATGCTCCACTCAAACTCACAAGATTTGTTCAATTTTTAATCCCAAATGAAATGTGGAGGCAACCACTTTGCACAAATTAAGACCACCAAAAATCCTTTTGATTCTCAAGATCACCGTGAGGTGCGAGAGAAGTGCATACGTCTTTTCAATGGTATTATTTTGGGTAAGTGATTACAAGACAAATAAGTACATGTTCATTTTATCCTTTCAAAGCAAGAGTGACTTCTTTTTTAAGCACCAAAGGAAGTGTGAAATTTTGATTGTTCAATTGTTAACCTTTAAACAAAATCTAGTCGATTTGTCTAATGTTCTTTTTAAGCCCTTTATAGCAAAAATTGAAAACTTTTGTAGTGTTCTTTTTAGATTCCAAAATAAATTTAGTGTGTCCTAAGAGCATGAAAGATAAAAAATCCTTAAGAGAGATTATAGGTTCTCCAAAAGTGCTAAGAAAACACTAAAGTGTTTAAAAACACTTGATGCAATGAGAGAATGATGCCATAATGCAACCTTCAACTTTGTTTTCCTCCTTCACCTTGATTAGTCCAACCTGCAAAAACTTATTAGAACTACAAAACAAAGGTTAGAAAAACCAACTAGCAACCTAAAATAACCAAAATGAAAAAGCACATGTCAAAATTGAGTTATCTTGAACTTTTTACTTTACTCCAACAGTGCAGTCTGCACAGGCATCGCAGTTTGAGGAAGTTAGCAACGTTGTATAGCGTCGCTAGGTCTACAAGCGGCGCTCTGCAACAGACCAGAGAGCGTGATTGTAGTGGAGTTTTGTTCAGTGGTATTGTTTGGAGTTTGAGAAATTCAGTGACTGTAAACTAACACAGTGGTGCAGTTAAGAAATTTGAATTATGGGCAGGAAAGACTGAGCGGTGTGGTTTACAGTTTGAAGCATCATTGTATGGCGCCACTAGACTGATAGTGGCATTGTATGGCACTGCTGGACTGATAGCGGCGCAATTCCCTATAGACACCAAAAATAAGAGAAAAGCATAGAATTTTGTTAAAAAACATGATTAGAACTTGAGATTTGCACTCCTTCTAGCACCAAATGTAGAACAATAATCCTAGACCTACACAAACACAAGAAATAAACACAATGTTAGACCACAGGCAAGTGAGAATCAAGATTCCCCATGAAATCCATTTAAATTGCAAAGAACAAGAAATGAGATGAAGAACATAAGCAAACATAAACGAAAGCTATCAAATCCTATTCATTCAATGTAAAGAAAAATCTTGATCCCATGGGGGAATTGGTGCCAATTTTATGTGGAAATTGACCCTTTCCCAACTCCTATGATGCAATGTTGATGAGTGATCCACTTTGGTGAAGATTCAATTAAGCTCCGTGATGAGAAATCTGCATAACCTAGCTAAGATTCTTGATAAAAACCATGGAAATAAAGATACTTGAGGATGAAATTGAGTATAGTAGACTTGCTCAAATTATGGATGATCAAAACAAAGGATGAGCCTTCTATTTATAGAAAGACAAGGTGGAGGAATGAGCAAAATGGAGCAATGTGGGATCATTCAACACCCAATGAGGAAGCGTCACTTGTCAAGATGTGAATGGGAAAAGGATGTGCACATTTTGATGAATGTGCCCATAAATGCAATTTGGTGGAATTTGAAAATAGTGAAATGACATGTAAGAGGGAAAAAGAATGACTTAAATGCCACTTGGCTCAATGCACAAGGACATGTAAGAGGGAATGAATGTTTTGTTGGAAGGAAAAATCCACTTGGAGGGATTTCAAATTTGGAAGAATACTCCCCTAAAGATGCCAAGTTGAAATAAAATAGAGATTTAATAAATCCATTAAATGTATTTTCATGTGCAAGTGGCAAAATCTAGAGAAATTTGGATATTAGGATTAAATTAATCAAGGCTTAATTATTTTAATGAGGGATTAGATGATGTGACTATTTGATTTAGATTTATGGGTTGATTTAAATCAAAAGATGAGAATGTGATTTAGATTTAATTAAATAAAGGATTTGATTTATTTAATTAAACGGGGTGATGTTAGATTAAATCAAATAAGGTTTAATTTATTTAATTTAATAAGATGACTTTAGAGATTTAATCAAATAAAAATGAATTATTTAATTAAATAGAGACATAGGGTTAATTAGATCAGATTGATTGATTTAATTAACAAGAGAGAATGACTTAATTAGATAAATGATTATTTATTTAATTAAGGGACGAAGAGTGATGATAAGCTAAGAAGGTGATTCAGGATGAAATGGTGTTAGTGAATCAAAATCAAGTGTATCGATATATTTTCCATGTCTACAATAAGATATCGGGTTATGGTATCCAAAGGACTCATATTTCACTTTGACAGCTTATACTGATGTTGATTGGACTGGATGTGTTGATAACAGGTGGAGCACAAGTGGTGGAGCTTATTTCCTTGGCTCTCGGTTGGTTGCTTGGTCAAGTAAGAAACAAGATTCTGTATCTTTATCTATTGTTGAAGCTAAATACATTGCAGCATCCTCATGTTGCACTCAGGTACTATGTATGAAACAAACGTTGAAGGACATTGGCATATCATTTGATGAATCGATCTCAATTATGTGTGATAATACCAGTGTAGTACACATTTCCAAGAATTGGGTACAACACTCCAGAACAAAACATATATCCATTAGATATCATTTCTTGAGAGAGAAGGTATTGGACAATGAGGTAAGACTTGAATATGTACCTACAAAAGAGCAGATTGTGAATATTTTCACAAAACCATTGAACATGGATACTTTTAAGTATCTCCAGTAGAAGTTAAGGGTTCTGCCCCCTCCTAGTCTTCAGTAATTTTCACAAGGGTGTGCATTGGTCCAAGGTATTATATGCTCACTCTTATCTGGATCAATGTTGGGTGGCTTCCTCATAGGGGGGGCAGAGTAATTTTTTCAGGGGGATTTTTTCCCTTTGTATTTGATGTCAAAGGGGGAGAAGAAAAGAATACAAAAAGGTCCTTGATGCTAACATTTGCATTGTTTATTTTTTTGTTGATGAATGTTTCCATCAATGACAAAGGGGGAGACTGTTGGAATTTTTTGAGATGTGATGTTGTTGATTTTTGTCATTAATGGTTGTCATTGATGTCAACATATCTTAGTTGATTAATTAAGGTTCGGTTTTGATGCTTTGGTGATCCGGATTGGTGTGCTCTAAATGTTGTGTTGTGATGATCTATCTTTGGTTGTGCTTGTCCTAGTCCCATTCTTTTTGCAACATAATGAGATACACTCTTATGGGTCCAAACTGATCTGGAAATTGGTTAATGTGCTATGAAACATTGTTTTCATTGTAACGTGTATATCCTACTCTTTGGTCCTAGATATCATGGTAAATATGTAGTGTATTGATTTGAGTGAGGAGGTTTTGTATGGTCCACATTTCATTCCTTTCCATGGTGGGAATATTTTTGTGGTGACCTAATTCAAATTGTGTTTGGACGACTTAGGAGTTTATGATGGCATGGAATGGTATAAGTAAAAATTGATTATGTTTGATGAAAGCAAGTGTGGTGAATGCGAATCTAAAAATCTAGACATTGTGAAATATGTGAAAGTATATGACCAGAGGCAACAAATAGAGATATTCTATTTGGTATCATTGTTGGTGACAGTTATCTCAGCGGTGGATTCCCTTTCATCATTCTTTTGGAAGTGAGCCCTTTTCTATTGGTAGTGAGCCCTTTTCTGTTGGTAGTGATCCGTTCTCTTTTAACAGTGAGCCTTTTTATCTTTGGCTGTAATAGTCAGGCAGTGAGCATTTTGGTAGTGAGCCCTTGTAAAAATTACCTTAATCGGTGTCACCTTAACCGGTGTTCTATAATTGAGAATTAGCATTCTCTAAGGTTTTTCCCATCTTGGGTTTCCACGTAAATTATGGTGTTCATTGTGCATGGTGTTGTTATGTGCTTTCATGTTCATATATGTTTAATTATTATCTGATTGATTTAACCTTGCTTTGGATTAATTAAAGTCAAGAAAATTGTTTTATGATAACTGATTCACCCCCCCTCCCAGTTATCTAGACTGTTCAACAACTCCTACCTTGAGGACATCCGCAAAGCAATGAAATCCAATTGATAGGTATAGCCCATCAGATTATCATTGTGTATTTTCTTTGTTGAGTATTGATGATCAACCTAGATCTTTCAGGGAGGCTCTCTCTTCAAAATAAAGTGATTCTTGGTTGTATGCCATGTAGGAGGAGATGATAGCTTTGGATAGTTGTGACACCTACAATCTTGTTAGTTTTCCCAAAGGAAGGAATCACATTGGTTTCAAGTCGGTATTTAAAAATAAATTTGGAGAAAATGGTCAATTAGAGTAGTACAAGGCTAGATTGGTGACTAAGGGCTACTCCTAAGAGAGAGGATTGATTTTTATGAAATTTCTTCTTGTGTTGCTAAATTGGCTTATATTAAATTCCTATTATCTATTAATGATACTTATAATTTGAGATAGAGAAAATGGATGCTAAAATTGATTTCTTTCATGGGGATCTTGAGGAGGAAATTTGTATGTGACAGCCTAACGTATTTATTGTGAAAAGAAAAGAATAATTGGTTTATGAATTGAAGAGATATTTGTATGGTTTGCAATAGTTACCCAAGATGTTGTACCATAAGTTTGATGCTTTTGCATTGAATTTTGGTTTTCTTAGGAGTGAGGAGGATTATTGTGTTTATATTAAGATTATTGATGATTAGATTCTAATTATTGTCTTGTGTGTTGATGATATGTTATTTATTGGTACCAACAAGGTGATGATTAGTGAGCCAAGACACAACTTATTGGAAAATTTGATATGCAGGACTTGGGGGCTGCAAAATATATTCTTGGGGTGGAGATCAACAAAGATCGAGGTCACATAGAGATTTGGTTAAGTTAGAGTAAGTATGTTGATACCATTTTATAGAGGTTTACTATGCATGATTGTAAGTCAAATAGTATTCCATTTTCTATTGGTATTAAGTTGAGTTTAGATGTGTCCTAATTTTGATGATGATTTTTAGGATATGTCTAATGTTCCTTATGCTAGTGTTGTTGGTAGTTTGATGTATGCAATAGTTGTACTAGACTAGATATAGCCCAAGCAATGGGAGTTATAAGTAGGTAAATATGTCTAACCTTGGTAAAGAGTATTAGACTTTTGTTAAGTGGGTGTTTAGATATTTGTTTCGTACTTTAGATCACTATTTGGTTTATCATGGTACTAATGATGTGGTCAATTCATTGGACATATAGGGACTTGTTGATGTAGATTGGGTAGGTGACTTGGATAGTTGAAGGTCCACTAGTGGCTAGATGTATTTACTTTTTTTGGAGGTATAGTGAGTTGGATGAGTAAGAAGCAACCTACAATAGCTTTTTCCACCATTGAAGTAGAGTGTATTGTGCTACACATGCCTCTGAGGAGGTGGTATGGTACAAAGGCTTGGTAATGGAATTAGTTTTTATTTTAGGATAGTGAGGATTGGATGTGATATCATAGTGCTATTTGTTTGACCATAAATCCTATGTATCATAATCATATTAAACATGTTGATGCTCAGTATCAATATGTGCAATAAATGGTTGAGAATGGTAAGGTGTTGATTGAAAAGGTTGACACTTTGGATAAAGTTGCATATTCTCTTACGAAGCCAGTGACCATGAATAAGTTCTCTTGGTGCAGGAATGCCATGGGCCTTGATCACTGTACTTGATTTTGTTATTTACATCTCTTGGATGTAATTACAATATATAATGTCAAATGGGAGAATGTTAGGATAAGGTGACATTAATATTGTAATCCTATGTCATTTATATGTCTCCACATTCCTTAGAATGTGTTCTATAGGACATGAGAGAAAATCATTAAATTTTGGCATGTTGTAATATTGTATTTTAAACAGAGGATTTAATTTTGGTGGAGGTTGTTGGACTAATCACCAGTGTCTCCCTTCGAATTTGTGACATGGACTAACCACCTTGTTGATGGTGTTTTACTGCATTAACAACTCGACAGAAAATGATATTCTATCTCTCTTGAAAGATAATCTTCAACAATGAATTGCTGAAAATCATCCCAAGGTCTCTCGGGTGTCAGGTCATGACAATGCATAAACAACTCAGATAATATGTGAAAATGCTGGTAATCACAAGGGGCCTTACAAATGAACAATGCTGGAAGTGAATTTTCACCAGATGCAACAATATGTTGATGCTTTCAATCCTAAAACTAACCAAGATTCAAAATGAACAGCAAAAGAGATAAGGGTTTAGAGAGATTCTATTATATTCTAACTCCTAAGATCAATCACAATAATGATGAAAGCTGCAAATGGACAGATCCCCAATAAAACCAATCTCTGCTTGATCAAGGACAAACCTGCAACTACACAGAAATGGTGCGATCTTCTGGGGAAATCTGAAGATTTTCAGACTTTGAACATTCATTCACATACCCAACTGCTGGCGCAATGTAAACAAGCATTCACAGTTGAACTTAGCACAGAAGTGAGGCCCAGACTAACTTTACACAGCAATCTACAATCAGCAAATTGCTAAAAGTATGGACCGGAAATCGATCAACATCATTAACATTTCACCACCATTGTAAAAGAGCTGAAATCTAACATCTAACATCTAACATCCAACATCTGAGAACCAAGAACAAGAAACCATAAAAACTGTCGAAAATAAATACAAAGTTTGCCAAATCAACAATCCAATTGCATTATTTTTCCAGCATTACATAACAATTTCAAGTCTCTCATCTCCTACAACTAATTCTGAAAACTACTTGCCAATTATGGCCTAGCCAAACTCCTAAAATCTCTCTTTACAAATGAGGCAAAAATGCCATTTATAGAAGACCCCAAACATGTCGGCCTAATTAGATTTTACAATAATGACTGGCCCCAAAACAGGTCGGCCTAAGGAGAATTTCAAAATAGGACAAGATTTGCATTAAATGCATGAATATTATCCATGTCGGCCTACGATCTCCAGCAAGATCAGATTGACGTGTCCTCCAAAAAGTCCTCCAGCTGTAGACAGTTTTGGCACGGATTCTTAGGCAGGTCCCACTTTGAAAATTTAAACTGAACACTTCCAGATTTCTTTCTTTTGGCACGAATCCATATGCAAGTCCCCCTTTTAATATTTGTTTAGTCCTGAAAAACAGATATCATCATTAATAGCCCACATGTTCAAATTAAATTTGAATGAAATTTTGACCTTTCTAAAAAAACTTACATTTTTATAAGGAAACTTTTCATTTTCAGAATTTTTTCCATTTTTGGAAATTTTTATTTTCAATTTTTTATCTCAAGAAATTTTCATTTTCAGGATCATTTTTGAAAAATTTCCATTTTTGGAAAAAAAAAACAGTTTCGGAAAAATTTCCGTTTCGGGAAACCAGACCAAGGGGAAAATCCGGGAAAATCCAGGTCAGGCGGATAGACCAGAATCCTCCAGGTGGACAGGAATCCGGAAAAATCCAGGCGGACAGGAATCCGGAAAATTCCAGCCAGACAGGATTATGGGAAATTCCAGCCGGACAGGATTATGGGAAATTCCAGCCGGACTGGAAAATCCCAGATTTTGTTCAAAACCTAGTTTTTCCGAAGCACAACTCGGGGGAAGGACTTGGACAAGCAAGATAAACATCTAAGGACCCCCAAAGGCAATGAAAGCAATTAAATTAAGGGGCCAAAAGACACCAAAAGCCAATCCGGGAAATTCCAGGCAGACAGGATTATGGGAAATTCCAGCCGGACAGGATTATGGGAAATTCCAGCCGGACTGGAAAATCCCGGATTTTGTTCAAAACCTAGTTTTTCAAAGTGCAACCTGAGGAAATCACTTGGGCAAGCAAGATAAACATCTAAGGACCCCCAAAGGCAATGAAAGCAATAAAATTAAGGGGCCAAAAGCTAGAGCAAAAAGAGGGTCCCCACTTTCAGTGGGGCGTGTGCAAAACTGCACAACACACCTCTTGTGGATTCATTTATCTTTGGCGATTGTATCGAGCGTTAACATGTTGATCTTTTAGCGCAATGGCAAATGTGTTCCAACAAATGGTATCAAATCCATGGTCATGGGTTCGAATCCCCTCAGGGGACGCTGAGTGGGGGATTTTTGGAATAATCACCAACATATCCCTTTGGATGCATGACATGGACAAACTTCCTCTGATGGATCTATTTATCTCTAACATTTATAGTAGGTGTTAACAGGTCAATCTTTTGGCGCAACAACAAACATGTTCCAATAGAGATTACACATAAAAAATGGATAAGGCATCTTTCTTAGGAATCCATATTATAATTTGGAAGGTATTGGATGGGGCGCCAAAGATTGGATAAGAAAAGGTGTTCATTGGTGTTCCACTGGGGATCAGAAAGGTCATCGAAGCATCCATAAAGTCAGAAGTTGGATAGGCTATGGGTTAGGCACCCATATTGGAGCCTTGTAATTTCCATTTAATAGTTTATTATGTCTTTTGGTTGTCAAAAAATGGGGCATGGGTTTTTTCAGGTGATTTTGTACCTCTATTTTGGTTTACCATTCATGGTTTTACCTCCCACAAGTTCTATATATTGGAGCCATGATATGGTAGTTTCATGTTGAGTTCTTGCAAGTAACATGGTGTTGCTAGCTTGATCAAATATCAATATTGGATTGTATTATTGTGTACTCTCATTCAAATATTAATAATATACTTTCCCTCTTTTCTCATGTGGATTTTTTTCTCGAAAGGGTTTCTCCACATAAATCTGGTGTCACATTTTGTTTGCTGATTTTTATATTGTGATTTATGTTACAATCACATGTTTAAATTTGATTTAGTAATCTAATTTTCATATCTGAATTCACTTGCATAAGTTCATATTGTAGCTTTCCTTCACCTTGTTTTCAACAACCTACACATAGGAGTAAGAGAAATATTCAATTAATCTCATTTTATAGGAATTAAAGCACTATAAATCATAATTACAATACATTAATAAAAGAATTGTTAAAATATTTTAACAGCCCGCTTAATGTAAAATTATAGGATTTACAACACATTTATTGTAACACAAGAAAGAAAGATAATTTCATGATGAAAATCCCCATTCATGACAATCTCTTTGAGACACAATTATTTTTGAAGCTTTATGAAATTACTTGTCCATTAATAACTTAGTGAAGATTTCTACCATTTGATCTTGTATCACAACTGTAATATCGTAAAATTGCATCCCTTGCTATTTCACATACATTTTTGTATCCACTTTAGTGTCCACTCCCTTAGAACCTGTGTAGGCTCATTTCATCCCTTACATCAGCCTTTTCCCCTCTCAGGATGCTCAGGACCCCTTTTTAGTAGCTACCTTTTCACGTCAGCTTTGCGTAAAACCTTGTGCTTTTCTCATTCCCATTGTTTTGTAATGTGATGTGTCTGGAAACTAGCATGTTGTGTGGACGTTCACGTGTTGTGCTAGCGTCCAACAAAATTTTGACGTTCAAACGGTCATTTTCAAATTTCTTTTCCACTTGTTAGCTACTTTTGTCGGTAGTAATGGTGTGGGACGCCTGATAATGGCTCGAGAACCTTCTTTTCCATCCTATTTTGTCTTTAAAAGTGGTCTTTTCAATCCATTTGGTCTTCTTGGTTTCTATCTTGAACTGTATTCTCCTTTCTTGGACATTCTTTTCTCTCTTTTCTCACTCTCTCAAGCTTGCACAGCTCTCTACAACACTCTTTGCTACTCTCTTGGCTCTTGTAGCTATTGCTCTCTCTCTCTATCTTCCTTAAGCCTTGCAGGTGATATCTTTCTTATCTTGTGTCTTTGAGCATCTTGGGATTTCTCACATCCCTTGTCTATGCATTTGTCTATCTCATCTATCTATCTATTTCATTGTATATTATTTTCTATATCTATCTATCTAGTTGTTCGTGGAGGTGGGAACACTGAAATGGGGGTTTGACTGAGGCAAACTCCTAAACAGCCCCAACATTTTCCCTCGGTCTTATGTGTGCAATTATTGAAGATATTTATTTGTTAGCGGCTTCATTGTTTGGTTTTTGTAAGCATTCTTTTTCTCTCCTTCTCTCATTTTATCACTTATGTTTTACTCAGTTTATTTTACTTTATTACAGTTCTGTTATTCTCTGTTAATTTTTCACATTCCAAGAGTTCTTAGCAGTTAGGGTAGAAGTAGTCATTCGGTTGTTTTATGTGACATTCTCATTTTTCAATTAGTATGAGATGCTAGCATGCCTTTGGGATGTCAATGCACCGCGCTACCATCTATATGTTGCGTTGTTGTCCTTTGGCTAAGAATTTTTCAATCTGTCTAGAAGACCTCTATGACTTGCTCTTTCTGATTCTAGAATTATTTCCTTTTTACCCCATCACTTAAGATTTATTCCTTGAAGTAGTTTAGGGAATTTTTTTCCCTAGGACTCTCTTGGTAATCAAGAGACTCGTGAGAAGCGAATCCCCCTTCTCTACAAAAAAATATCAAATCAAAATCTTATAAGGCTCCAAGAGTTCATAAACCTTATTAATTGATCTCAATATGCTTCCTCTTTGTATGAGAGACAAGATTATTAGAAATATAAAAAATATTTTTATTATGATAGTGAATAATTGATACATCTTTTGACATATTCAAGTGATATAGAATCTCTCTCAATCACATTTCTCTATTTGATTATTGATCCAATTCAATATAATTAGCTATATTTTTTATTCAAAAAGCTATTCTTCTTGAAATATTGTAAGATTAAAGAATCTCCCATTATGAAAACATAATATAAACTAGACCTATTGTCATTAGGCTCTTCTACCCAATATAATTTTTTGTAGCCATGGAGATTGCATTCACCTCATCTCTTGCACTAAAGTATAATATCTAGATGATCCTTCACATATCTCAAGATATGTATTATATTTTTTATGTGATTTCTTTGTGATGCTTCAATAAAATTTTCCACCAATCCAACAATAAAAGAGATAGCATGTAATAATCCACACAATTAATATATGTATTTCACTTTCTAATCACTAAGGTCTCATAAAGGTGAGGTGAGAGCACATGGTGATTAAATATTAATGTTCACAAATTAATTATCATCAAAATATCATGATGGCAAGGTCAGAGCATACAATGGATGAATAATAATTTTTACATATATTATTTTCAATACAATGATGCCCAAAAATATGTAATAATAGTTTGTAAAAATAAAATAGATATCCAAAAGATTCAAATTACACATAATATTAATAAGCTTCCTTCAATATAAACTATTTCTTCAATTATTACAAAGATATATGGTACCATAATATACTAAACCTTCTAAAGTATAAATTTGATACAAATGCAAATAACCAAAATATATGTTAAAATTTAAACAAATATTTGAAGTAAAATTACAAACTCTATGTGATATTTTCCTCATGAAGCCAAATGGGTTTCATCCTCTAATTTTTGAATCCAAGGGATTTCATTATCAAATCTTCCAATTAAACACAAGTGCTCAAGCTATTAAGAAAGTTGAAAATTTGGCATAAGAAAAAAAATTAAGAAGCAAATAAAATTAACTAGAAATTAAAGTAGACAACACACACTTGAAATTTTTGAGCACTGTACTTCCCTACATTACCTAGGTTACCTTTAGAAGATCCATCAAGGTTTATTTCAATCTAGCCAATATCAAGGGGATTCCAAACAATAGCCTTTCTTATCTTCTACTTATCAATATCAACATTATCAAGAGAGGAATTAAGGTTCTAATTATTTACAACTTGTCTCTCAATTATCAAAGGAAGATATTTAGGATTTTTATCTAGGATAAATCAACATTTTCTTGGATAGATTGACATACTTTAGTAGAACCATGTTCCGAAGTGTCATGTCCCTTTCTCAGAAAAAAAAAGTTGCATAGTAGAATCTAGGGATTCTATTGCATTCCTCTATAGGAGCTCATCTCAATTTGTAGTTTGGGAAGTAGCATTAGTAATGAAGACCCACAACATACCTAGAGCTTGTGGAAAAATGATCATCTATCAAAAAGATATCACCATCAAAATATCATCAATTCAAGCTCACTATGGCAAGATAGGGTCAATTTTGAGAGTCCCTCTATATTCCTCCATAGGAGGATGTTCAGGTGCGCAGTTTGGAACATAGCACCTATGATGGCACTTGCACATCATATCCAAAACTCAAAAAGGGATGATTGGACAGTGGAAAGATATCCCTAATAGAAGGTGACTGTGCTAGTCAAATGGCATCCACCCCTATAGAGTTGAAGGATAAGGCATTGCGAGATCATGCAAAAGTAACAGAGAAGTTTATGTAAGTTGGAACAAGCAGGGAAAGCATGTGGATGGGTCCATAGGAAGGCACACTTATTCCAAAAGAATCTACATTGGCCTTAAGGCCGACCTAATGTAGCGTGTTAGGAATTCAAATTTTGGGCTTTGATGCCAATTAGGCTAAAGGCTGACCTATTCCTTAAGAGGAATGTTAAAATATAAATGTAGGGAAATCAATTCATTTAAAGGATCAAATTATTATGTCATTTTCTTGTAAATTTGGGACACTTGTGTTCTATTTCCTTTTGTGGACGAAACCCCATAGGAGTTGTGTTCATTGGATGAAAACCCAATGTTCACTAGGATCAAAGGATGAAACCCATTTGGTTCCTAAGGGAATTCTCATTCAGGGATTGTATTTGAGATTCAAAGATTTTGTAAGAAAGTGGTACTGTTGTTATTTAATCTATGAAAGTAATTGTAAATCATTATGGATCATTGTCTGAATTGTATTCAATATATTATGCATACATTCTGGATTTCCCTTCATATTTTGAAGTAATATTTGGTATGCCTATCTTTTTGTGTTTGAATTCCATTTGAAAATTAGTATTTGTTAAAATTATATGTTAGGGATATTATAGTGGTATCAAAGCAATATTTTTCCAGCCTGTAGGGTTTCCTAGTGATTAATGTTGCCAAGTGAAAGAAAGATCAAGTTATAAATGAGACACTTGAAGAAAGCAGATAAAGAAGAAACGATGGGGGATGATGAATCCAAAGAAAACTTTGAGGAAATGATACAAGGGAGAAATCATCTTGCCGACATGTTCGGCTAAATGTTTCAGTGGATGCAAACTAATGCAAGGAAGGAGAATGATAGCATTAATGGAGCTAGTGCCTTCAGTGGATCAAGTGGTGGAAAGGGGAAGGAGAAGGTGATTGCTACAAAAAGTTCAGAAATGTACTTAGTAATAGGCCCCTTAAGCCCAAGTTCATTCAAAGAGTGGAAGAAATTCTAGAGGGAGAAACTACCCTCCAAGATGACATCTCAAGAGCTTATAAAGAATATAGGGCTTCATACCCTCCAATCAAAGAGATCTTGTATTTGAAATATTTCATGGAGATTAAGAAGAATAAAAGGGGAAATTATCATTCACCCCTCAAGCCAAAAGAACTGCAACACTCATTTGGAAAGATATCTATTTCCCCTTTTGATGGATCTAAGAAAAGCACTGCTAGGGCATGGTTGTAGAAACTTGATACATATTTGGCACTTAAGCCAATGTCTAAGGAAGATGCCATAAAAATTTCCACCTTGCATTGGAAGGAATTGATCATGAGTAGTGGTACCATGGTCTGGGCACTCAAGGCCACAAATTGATCAAATCTTATGATGAATTCTATAGTAGACTAGTTGAGAGATTTGATATGAGATGTCTAGAAGAACATTTTAGAGAATCAACTCACCTTAAGTAGAAAGGAAATGTGGAATAATATGTTACAGATTTCAAGAATTTATTGATCATGGTAACTAGAATTTTAGAGAGAAGACTCATAGTCCTATTCATAGAAGGCTTGGTAGAGTAACTCAAGGGCTTGGTGAAAGCATTTCAACCCTCAACACTTTAGGATACTATTCGAAAATCCTTTGATCTGGAGAATTTATTCCTTGACAGAAATCAAAACCTTAAATATGGAATAAGCCAAAGGGGAATTCCCAAAAGAAGCCTTGGACTTCGCAGAAACTGACTCCCCCTACCACACCTAAGAAGAATTATGATGAGACCAAGAATGATCTCAGAAGGAAGAAATTTTGTTTATCTTGCAGAGAACCATGGTTCTAAGATAGGTGTTTTAGAAAAGGCCAAGTCCACTGTATAGAAGTCATCTCTTGCAAAGAATCATAATTAAATGTGTTTGAAGAGTTTCATGATCTAGAATATATAACTTCAGAGGAATAAAATAAGGAGGACAACAGAAAAATCCTAGCATCTATATCTAGTGCACGTAGATACCATTCTTTCAAGGTCCAAGGAGTCCTTGTCGGAAAAAGAGTGATTAACCTGATTAATGGAGGAGCTACTCATAACTTCATTGGTGAAGGACTCGTGAGAAGAATAAGGTTGGATGTGGATAATTTTGAAGGGTTCACTGTCACTATGGAAGATGGGTACAACTTACCCTGCAAGGAGAGATTCTAGAAGTTGGAAATAACATTGGAGATCATAAGGTTTGTAAAAAAAATTATGTTATTGGTTTGGGTGAAATTGATGTGATTTTGAGTGTGCAGTGGTTACATTCATTAGGTGAGTACACTACAAACTACAGATGATGGAGCTCAAGTTCAAATCCAATGGGAAGGATGTAGTCCTAAATGGAATGGCGAATGGTGCTTTGCAAGTTGTATCAGCTAGGAGAATGGAATGGATCTTCTAGAAGAACCAAGTTGTCTGGCCTGCTAGTTTTTTGGTGGTTTCAAAGGAATCTTTGGAAGGTGATAATGGTTGAGTTCATATTGGTATACAAAATATTTTGGATAAGCATAGTTTGGTTTTCAATGATATGCCTCCCAAACTGCTACTATATAGAGGTTTCCATCATATCATAGAAATTGAATCGAGATCAAATCCAGTTATGACCAATCCTTACCAGCATCCTTGGATGTACAAGAGATAGAGAAATAAATAAAGGAGTTGTTGTATATGGGATAGATCAAATCAAGCTCTAGCCCTTTGCATCTTTTGTGGTGTTAGTGAAGAAGAAAGATGGTACTTTGTGGATGTGCATAGACTACCAAGCATTGAACAAGAAGACCATTAAGAACTGATACCCCATACCATAGTAAATTAGTTGATTGATGAAATACATGGTGCAGTATACTTCTCAAAGATTGATTTCAATTCTGAATAACATAAAATTTGAATGAGAGAAGAAGATGTTCAAAATACTACTTTTCTATGCCACTATGGGAATTTTGAGTTCCTAGTTATCCCCTTTGGTCTCACTAATTCTCTGAAAACTTTCCAATCATGCATGAATCATATTTTTAGTAAGAACTTGAGGAAGTTTATGTTGGTTTTCTTTGATGATATTTTGATTTACAACAAAACATAGGAAGAACATTGAAGCACATGGATATAGTCTTGGGAATCCTTGAACAACAATCTCTCTTTACAAAGATGTCCAAAAGTGAGTTTGGGGAAATGGAGATATTATATTTGGGACATGTCATAAGTGCTAAAGGAGTTCAATTTGATCAACAAAAGATCCAAGCTATCTTAGACTAGCCTCCTCCTACAAATCTATCTCCACTAAGAGGATTCTTTGGACTGTGTAGCTACTACCTGAGGTTTGTTAGAGGATTCTCTCAATTTGTGCCCCCCTCACCAATATGACTAAAGAATTATGTTTTGAATGGACAATATAATCACAAAGGACCTTCGAGAAATTGAAAGACTCAATGAGCACTTTTCTGGTTCTTACAATTCCCAAATTTTCACTTCCATTTGTTGTAGAATGTGATGCTTCCAGTGAAGGGATTGGAGTTGTTCTCTCTCAGAAGGGACACCCCATAGTATTTGAAAGTAGTAAATTGAGAGATCATGGAAAAGGATACCCCATATATCATAAGGAGATTCTAGCTATAATGCATGCCTTGGAGAAGTTCCAGCAATACCTGGTGTGCGAAATATTTGTGGTCAAGACAAACCATAATAGTTTGAAATACAAAATTTGAATGATAGGTAGTGAAAATGGATTAGAAAACTATAGGAATATGATTTTTATATTGAATATATCAAGGGAAAGAAGAATATTGTGGTGGATGCACTTTCTAGGTAACCTACATTGCGTCATGTCTCCATCACATCAACTGAATGGAAGGATTCCATCATGACGAAGTATGCTAAGGATCCTTTTGCTACTAGTATTCGAGAAGGTGTAGAGAAGGATGACTGGTATGCCATGGAGGAAGACTTGGTACTATTTAAAAACTGGGTATTCCTAATTTTGGGATCTAAGGTAAATGAAAAGATATTGGAAGTTTATCATGGTGCACCAACAGTGGGGCATTCTAAATTCTACAAGACTTATTAGAAGATTAGGGAAATCTTCACTTGGAAGACCTTAAGGAGGATTTATTTCATATATCTAGGAATGTGTCACATGATAGCATAACAAGGGGGAACAAGAGTTTTCAAATGGATTACTACAACCTCTTCCCATTTTGAAGCACAAATGGGAAAGTGTCTCCATAGATTTTATCACCAGACTACCCAAGGCACAAGGAAAGGATTGTATCTATGTTATAGTGGACATGTTGACCAAGTATGCTCATTTTTTTATAATCTATGGTGACTACAAAGCTCCAAAAGTTGAAAAATTGTTCTTCAATGAATTTTTCTACTTGCATGGATTAGCCAAGAACATTGTCAGTGACAAATATAGTCATTTCCTCGGCACTTTTTGGAAGGAGTTGTTCCATCTGTTGGGAACCAAACTCACCCCTAGCACAATTTGTCACCTCAAATTGATAGGAAAACTGAAATTGTAAGCAAGTGGTTAGAAGGATACTTGAGGAACTATGTCATCAATCAATAGGTGACCCAGATCAAATGGTTGCATTTGGGAGAATATTGCTACAACACAACTCATCACATGTCTATTGGCATGTCCCCACTTAGGGCCCTCTATGGATATGATACATTAACCTTTATAGAATTAGTCCTCACAAATAATAGAGTTCCAGAAGAAAGTGATTTGGTTAATAAAAGTCAAGACATCTCGAGAACTCTCAAGGATCATCTACAAGTTTCCCGGAATTAGCAAAAGATGTACGCAGATAAAAAACACATAGAAAGAGAATTTGAGGTAGGAAATATGGTTTTTATCATATTGCAGTTGTTGGAAAGAGACACTACACAAGTCATCTGGTGTTGTCATTGATGGAAACCCTAGTCAATAATCCCATTCGCACCTCAGTAATTGCTTATACCGGAAGTCATATTGAAGATATGTGTTAACTGTCAAAGCTAAAACAGGGCATCCGACAGAGTTGTGTACATTCACTCATATGTAATTTCCTGTTATCATTTTGTGTTGTGGATCTCAAGAATGGTCTTTTTATGTATGAACTATCTTATCTTTGAGTCATAGGGCTTCACATTGATTGGTGTGCAAGTTAGAAGATCCGTTTTATTGATTTTTAGTCTAACAGTGCAGAAAGGTCGACTGGATGAGTATAGCGTGTTGTGGATCTTTGAGGCATAATTGTTTAAGGTGTTTTGTGTTCGAGACATGTTTTTTTGGTCCTTACTATGTTTTGGCCGACATTTTGTACACATTTTATATTTTGTTAAAGCCGACATGCAATTGTTCTAATCTCTAGTTGCGGATATATATAAATGATTATTCATATCATTTTGATATATGATGCATATAGATTGATTGTGTGTAGTTTCACTTGAACAAAACAAAGATTGATTTCAGATTAAAGTAGAGTTTCAAGAGCAGAATCAGACAGAATGTGAAGAATGTGCTCAATGTGCTTAACCGAAACTATAATCAGGAATTAGCAGATGCTATCTCATAGTTCATCCACTCTAGTTGTCTTCTGAATGTGACTATAAGACAGTGAGTATTCTTTTGGGAAGTAAGCCTTTTTGTATTTGAGCAGTGAGCTCTAGGCAGTGTGCCTGAATGCATGTGCATTCCCCATTTGTAATACTTTTAACAGAGCATAATCTTGTGGATTGACCTCCACCGTGGTTTTTCCCTTAACCTAGTTTCCACGTAAAAATTCTTATGTTATGGTGTTGTGGTTGATTGCCTTGTTTCTTGTATCTTTCTTTTGGTTCAATGCTATAAGTGGTTTAAGGATCAAGTTAATAAAGTTAAATTTTGCAGAACATTGATTCAGCCCCCCTCTCAGTGTTCCTCGATCCCAACAATTTGTATCACAGCTTAGTTCCTCAGAAGAAGTTTAATAGCTTGGGGAAGATCTGGGAAGGTGATTCAATGGATTTCAACAGTCTTCATCAACAACTTTTGGTGGCACTAGATGATCTTGATCAGTCCAAATCTGAAGTCCATGAATTGCAAGCAAGCCTCATGAATGCTAATAAATTCATTCGATCATTGAAAGATCAAATCAATAAGTTCAAGGAAAAGAGAAAGGATCTTTGTGATCAGCTCAAGTAGAAAGAGAGTAAAATCATAGAAGATGATCACCTAAGTCAAGCCTTGAAGGAAAAGACAGAAGAATGTGAAAAGCTCACCAGAGATAATGTTGTCCTAAAGCATGAAATGAAATCTATTGTGATGAAGATGACCAAGGAGATTGAAGAGAAAAATAAGAATGAAGAGAATCTTACTCAGTCCTTGAAAGAAAGATCTAGTGAATGCAACAGAATTAATGGTGGATTCAATCAGCTGGAGCTTGAATTACAACAATCCAGAAACAATGAAGAAAAGCTTGAAAGATAGATTGTTATTCTCAGGGATGAACTTGCTACTGAAAAATGAATACAAGGAAAAGTTCAAGATTAGCTCAGCTAACCTTGATGAACTGATTCAAAGTCAGAAGATTGGAAGTGACAATCAAGGTCTTGGATATGAGAAAGGAGAAATCTCTGGATCTAGTCAAAGGGAATTTTGGCCAGGAAATCAGATGAGAAAAGCTAGAAGGTATCCGGTAAGACAACCCAATGCCTAAAAGTTCAATGGATAGTGTTTTTTTTGCAATAAATGTGGTCATATGGTTGCTCAATGTAGAAGTAGAATGAATCCAAGTGGTCCATCATTCTCTGGTTAGTGTTTCAATTGCAATAAGTATGGTCATAAGTCAATTGAATGCAAAAAGATGAAAAAAAAACTTTTTTAATAGAAATGTCAGATGTTATGCCTACAATAGATTTGGCCATATTGCTAACTAGTGCAGATCAAGAGAAAATCAATGGAATAACTGGTTTGGACAAAGAAATGTCGTGTGCTATAATTGTAACAAATCCGGTCACATTGCAAGATTATGTAGAAGTAGGAAGGGTCCAGTAAACAAAGGGAAAAATATGCAAACGGATGATAAGGGAAAAGGAAAAGTTACTGTTGATGAGATCAAGAATCAAATGAAGAAGACATGGGTGAAGAAGAGTATTTCTAATGCAGGAAATGAATCTGCACCAGAATCTAGTGCTGGAAATTCCTCCAAGAATTAGTTTAAGGCCTCTGGCATAGGGGGAGCTCTCAAGAAAATATTTTAACCCCTGCCGGTAGTTGGTACCAAAATGTGGCAAATTGCAATGATTGCATTAATGATCTACAGATGTTTTGGGAACACTTGTGGAGGAAATTTATGCAAAATTGAAGGTCCATAGAAGAATTTTCTTTTATAGACTATGAAAACAGGGTATCCAAAAGACTTAGGGAAAAAGTATTTATTGCGATAAAAATTTAGGTGTGTGAATGATAAAAGGTTACTTTTATTCCTCATTTGTCACATTGCATTTCAAGAAGTTTGGAGAGCTCTGCAAGTGAATTCTGGTGAGATACAAGTCTAAAGGTAATTCGGCGAGCAAACCCTAATCCAGAAAAAGGTATTTATCTCAAAACTTGTGAATTTGAAATTTCTAGAAATGGTCGCTCAGTTAGTTGTTGATATTAAGGATAGACCCCGCCCAAAATTCAAATGGCACCCGTTCAAATCCATTGAGACAGAACCATTAGGTGCATTTTCTTTCATCCTGTATGGTGTTTTGCATATTGAAGATATTAGGGCATATATTCATGTGAGTGTTGAGGAATTAGGAAGCTCCCAGTTGTTAAATTTTTACACAAATCACATTGTGGGAGAAGATCTTTGTGTAAGGCTTGAATTTAAGACTTTGGAGGAGAAGTTCACACAAATTGTGAAGTTTCCCATGTTCGACGAAAATGAATGGGTCTAGTACATACTAAGTCGAGTGCATGCCAAGTTCATGTGGTTAAATCAACCCTTCAAGATCACAAGAGAAGATATAAGCATTGTTACTGGTCTAAATTCTTCCGGTGGGTTACCCACATTGAAATTTTTGAAGAACCAAATAGTCACTGAGGCAACCGGTTCCACTTTCAACAGAAGAGCCATGACAATTAATGACATCATTGAATTGGATGTAAAATTTTCTTCTATAGTTATTGGATATAAAATATATCACTCTAGCCAGGATAACTCTGTATCCAATATTGCAATTTGTGTAGCTTATCAAATGATCAAGGAAAATGCAAAGTATGACTTATGTGAGTTACCCTGGAGCCAGCTAATTGAAAATCTTGGTAAAATCAAGGACAAGAAGAAATTTTTCAAGTATGGAAATCTATTGTTATATCTATTCTTCTACTTCATGAATGAAGTTCTGGGAGCTGGTAAAGTGCAATGGGAAAGTGACAGACCGGTAGCTATTCAAATTAGAGACATCTTATACAGAATTGGTGATAGTAAAGCAAGGAAAAATGCTATTTGGGGTTACTTCAAAAGCCTCCAAAGTGAAATGCAAGCTAGGGAAAGGATTCCTAAATCTATTGTGGAAAAATATAAGAACACTATTTGCTTCATGGTTGACATTGATCAGTGTTTGATGGAAGCAGCAGAACCTAGAATAGTTTGGATAATGCCTATGGGACATGAGGTTGAAGAGCACATTTTGGAGTTGTATGCCCAACACTTGTTGATTAAACCTCAGGATCCGACAGAAGAAAGGTTTGGTGCCTTTAAAGAGAAGAATATGCAAGTGCATGCACAACTGAAGAAGCCTATGATAGTCCAGAAGGTGAGAAAAGAAGTTGAAGCTTTTGCAGAAAGCATCGGCATATCAGTTGAAGCAATGAGGGAAGCTAGGAAGAAAAGAAAACAAGTTGAAGAAAGGGAGCCTGCTAGAACTGAGTCAGCTAGTCTGGCAGCATCCTCTACCAGATCTAGATCTACAAGGAGCTTTACACCCTCATCCAGTCCTACAAAGAAATCAATCCCAATAAAAGCTCAATTCAAGACATCCAAAAGAGAAGGAAAGAGGAAGAAGGATAAAAGCACAAGAGTATGTTTATGTTGAAGATGATGAAGAAATTGAATCAGATGAAAAAGTAAGAGAAATCAAGCATAAGGGCACAAAGGCATCAAAATTATCTAAGGACAAGCAAGAAGACATAATTGAGGACACTCAGAATCCTCTAGATATGCAAGATACTAAAATTCCCATGGAGACTGAAGCTCCTAAAGATATGTCAATTGAAGAAATAGAGATTCCCAAAGCCAAACAAGAATCTATGATTGAAGAAAAGAAGGATAAGGCAAAGGAGGTTATTATGGAAGCAAGAGACACTGCAAAGGCAGTAAAGAATTTTTTAGAAGAACAATAGGAGGTGTTTGACCCTGAACTGGTTGAAGGTCCTATCAACTTGGTCACTCTATCTCCTATTCAAAAGTTGAAGGTAGCATCATTTGCTCAGGACAAGGCAAGGGAGGAGATATTGAAATCTCACATTGAGGACTGTGAGCTGTTAAGTCTTGCATTTGGTATCTTGGAGAAGATCATGCCCACACATGTCAAGGACTCATCTGGTTCTCCCTACGGTCAACTGAAGAAACTCATCAACTCTATAAGTACTCACTTTGAGTATCTTGAAAAGTTAGCTGAGGATAAGGTCCAGAAAGAATTTGATGCAAACAGGTTCGGTAGATTGAAGTGTATGATTGCTAATGATAAATTCTTATTAGCTACCTGTGAAAAGAACATTCAAGGTGCATTATTTGAGGGTGGAAATATCTACAATTCATGCTTATCCTTGTCAAAATTCACTGAGGTCACTGAGAAGAAAATTAACGAATATGAGAAACAATTAGCAGATATTTCTGAAACCTTTGATCCTCTAACCATTTTTGTGGGTAAGCAAGAAGGTCAAGTCATATCCCTGCTTGACAAAATTAAAATTTTGAAGCATGAAAAAGACAAAATTGTTGAAAGGGTATGTGAGCTCAGAGGACTAATTGGTCGTAAAATGGAGACAATGCTTAGTGCATTGAAGAAAGCAAAGGATGTTATGGATGTCAGTGATCTGGAAAATCTTGAGTCAGCAGAGATGCAAACCTACCTATTTTGTGGTCACATGACTATTTTGGAGAGTCTCAAAAAGGGTTGGGACACTAGTTTAAGCCTATTGAAGAATAATTTTGCAAACATATTCAAGTCCATGTAAGTTAGAAAAGCATGTTTGTACATATACAGTTTGTTCATAGAAATTTTGTATGATTTTTGGTATGCGGATTCTTGTCTTTGCCATTAATGTCAAAGGGGGAGTGTGGGATAGTGAAAAATGTCATATTCATCTTAGGGGGAGTTGTGATTATTATTTTTTTGAATTTTTGAGGATTACAGTGTATTCATGTTGGTACTGATTCCATTGACTTTAATCATTTTCACCAAGTGTTGCCATCAATGCCAAAGGGGATTTTTGGCAAGAGACACTGAACAAGTCATCTGGTGTTTTCATTGATGGAAACCCTAGTCATTAATCCCATCTGCACCTCAATAATTGCTTATACCAGAAGTCAAATTGAAGATATGTGTTAACTATGAAAGCTAAAACAGGGCATCCGACAAAGTTGTGTACATTGACTCATATGTAATTTCATGTTATCATTTTGTGTTGTGGATCTTAGGGAAGTTCTTTTGATGTATTAACTACCTTATCTTTGAATCATAGGGCTTCACATCGATTGGTGTGTGTTGTGAAGATCCAAAATTTTATTGATTTCTCGATAAATGTAGAAAGGCCAACCGATGAGTATAGCTGTTGCGATCTTCGAGGCATAATTGTTTAAGGTGTTTCATGTTCAAGACATGTTATTTTGGGCCCTTAGTATGTTTTGGATGAAATTTTTAGGTTCACATTGATAATCGTTTATGGATCGGGCTAACAGTTTGTGCATGTTTCATATTTTGTTAAAGCTGACATGCAATTATTCTAATATCTAGTCACAGATATATATAATCGATTATTCATATCATTTTATGATATGATGTGAGAGTTAGAAGGATTATAGATCGATTGTGTGCATTTTCACTTGAGCAGAACAAAGATTGGTGATTCAGATTAAAGCAAACATAGTTTCAAGAGCGTAATTAGACGTAATGTGAAGAATGCAGTCAATGTGCTTAACTGTAACTATAATCAGGCATTAGCAGATTCTATCTCATAGTTCATCCACTCTAGTTGTCTTCTGAATGTGACTGTAAGATAGTGAGTCTTCTTTTGGGAAAGCCTTTTGTATTTGAGCAGTGAGCTCTAAGCAGTGTGCCTGAATGCATGTGCATTCCCCATTTGTAATACTTTTAACAGAGTATAATCTTGTGGATTAACCTCCACCATGGTTTTTCCCTTAATAGGGTTTCCACGTAAAAATCCTTATGTTATGATGTTGTGGTTGATTTCCTTGTGTTCTTGCATCTTTCTTTTGGTTCAATGTTATAAGTAGTTTCAGGATCAAGTTAATAAAGTTAAATTTTGCAAAACACTGATTCACCCCCCTCTTAGTGTTCCTTGATTCCAACATCATCCATATAGAGAGACTTCCATCAAGAAAAGAGGAGCAGAGAAGTTCAAGCCTAATTTCTATGGACCATACAAGATAATCTAGAAAGTTGGAGAAGTTTATTATGAGGTGAAACTTCCAACAGACAACAAAATCCATAATGTTTTACATGTTTCATGTATAAAGAAGGTTTTTGGATTGAATATATCTCCTACTACTAAGTTACCACCCCTTGATGATGAAGGGAAACTCATCCTTATTCTAGAAG
>VDFB02262341.1:0-250511 GCA_007258455.2 Sequoia sempervirens | reverse complement strand
GATGGAAAAGAGAAAGAACTTGGATAAGACTACAAAAATTTGGTTTTGATAGTCCTATATGTTGGAAACATGGGCATCAACTGTGCTATTTGGATAGCTAATAAATTATTGGATCTCCAGCAGTCTCTTGAGGATATGAGGAAGCTTTAGACTGACTTCTTGGAAAGATATGAATCCTCCTACCTAAAGATTGAGGATATTCTTAAACTGCCAAGTGCAACTTGGGAAAGAGATCTCACCTTCAAAAAAGATGACCACTAGCTGGTGGATGTATGGAAGTGAGACCTTATGAATCAAAAAGAAAGGTTGGAGTTGGTACTTGATAAGGTGAATGTGGATATTGAGTGGGCTAAGGAAATCAAAGTGGATTGTACTCGGTACTTGAAGTTACTAACAGGATATGATATGCCTACCATACAAATAGATCTAGAGAAGATAAAACCCCACTTCCAGAAGAAGATCAAGGACAGGATGTCAGAAAAAATCACCATTGATTTCATGAGATTCATTGCCCAAGCCTTTACCCAGTCAGATATGTTCTGGGACCACACTGTAAAGTATGACAAAGACTGGGAAAATCTTACCAAACAATCCAAAGAGTGGAGTTATCAAGTGTTGCAATCTGAGATCATAGATGTGGGTAAGCTCTAGCTATTAATTCTAAAATTTATAGAGTATGCAGCTTTGAAGAAGCAAGAAGGCAACCCTATTATTGATGAAGATCTCCTAAAGGAATAGTTGCAGCAAAAGGGCAACCAACAAAAAGACAAAATGCTATAGTGTTGTCACTAGAGGACAAAATAGGGATAAAGACAAAGTTGTATTTTAAATTGTAAAATATTGTGGGGTAGGTAGAACCCTAATTTGTAATGAATCTTGGCCACACAATACAAATTAATCTTGGCCATTCATTCTACCTTTTGGACACTATAAATAGGGGGTCTCCTCTCATTTTCAAGAGAGAGTTGAGTTGTTGTAATGACATGTTGCAGATACATTGACTTTGGTGCATTTTTTGAGTTTCTCTACATGTTTCATGATTCAATCTCTCGTAGTTAGATGTTTTAGTTAGATTTGCATTGTTGTTCTAGTTGGTTTTAGATGGCTTAGATATATTCAATAATGTTGTTCTGTGGTTATGAAATTTTTTGTTGTGTAGATGCCTTCCCAGTCCATACCTTTTCCTATTTTCTACTGGTAAATGGTTGTGTAAAGTTAGTCTAGGATAAAACTTAAAAGCTTCTTTAAAATTTTATCTTTATTTATGCATGTATGTGGTGGATGAATGGTAAAATATCTACAAACATTAGAAGATAGCATAGATTTCATGATACTGTAGGTTTCTTGGTTAAGTGGAATCTTGTTTGAAGGAAGTTGTCCAGAGCAGAACCTCCATGATCACTATTCATAGTTAGTTGCAGATCCAGGAAACTCTTCTCTTCCTTGCTCTTTTTCCTTTAAAAAAAATAAATAACCTAAGCTAAGGTTCATTGCACATTGTAAAGCCAAAAATCAAGGAAAACTTTGGAGTTTCAGATAGCTATTCGAACTTGCAACAAAGTGTATGCCAGTTTCCATCCTAGAAAATTAAATCTTCAAGATTCATTTCATCCTACCCAGCTATGTAAGTCTTCCTTTTGATTACCAGTAAAATCACATCCATAATCAACTGAGGAATTCCATGCAAGTCATGACCTGACACCCGAGAGACCTTGAGGTGGTTTTCAGCAACTTGTTGTTGGAAGTCTCCTTTCAAGATAGGCAGTGCACTTACACATTGCTTGTGTTGAGAAAGTGTGAAAAACGCAACATCAATAGTTAGCACCACAATTTTAATCATTTTTAACATTGTGATTAGGGTTAGGATACTAAACACATATATTCTTGTCTTCAAACTCATCATCATTCACAAAGCTAGCACACTTAATTCCTGATATAACTAGATTACATTCCTGGTACCCCTCACATGGGATTTTTTCATTCTCTTGTGAGAAGAATGTCTCTAGAGCATTAATAGCACTACACCCTTCATGCAAAGAAAAATGTCTCTAGATCATCCTCAAAAAAAAATCAAAAACCTCACTCTTTCCTTGATCTTTATCACAAGGAGATTCATTATCACATGTCCTATGTTCAAATTGTTCAAAGTGAATGCTCCAACTCTCATTCTTAGCATCTTGACCATTGATTTGTGATGATACATCAAAAAAACTTGCAAACGTATCCTTATCTTCATCCCTGGTGTATTGATTTGCACATAGGTTGTTTGTGAATTGATTACAATCATTGTCCTCACCTATATCATAAGATAGATGTCTATTATCTGGTGTACACTTCTCAGTTGTTTGAGTAGCCTTCTATTTTTTCTTAATAGGGTAACCATCTTTAACAATTTGAGACATCATACTTTGTGCATAATCATACCTAGCTTCCTCAACAATTGTTATCCAATCAAGTATCTAATCAAAACCATGAGGATTCAACTCTTTTGGCAAGGTACTAAGCCTTAGCTAAAAATTAAATGTCACAAAACAAGTCAATGCATACTGAATCCTTAGGTCTAAAATTCTTGGGAATTACCAACAAGGCAACCAAAAACCTTGCAAATAGGTCATATGGTGATTCTCCCTTATATATTTTCATAATGGAAATTATTGAACAAAAGACATTTGATCAACATTGTTTAAGCTTTATTCATGCTCAATTTGGAATTCACCATTAGTTGCATTAGGTAATGATGGAAAAAATAGAACAATAGAAGCATCTCTATCTTGAAAATTTCTCTTGTTATCTAAGTCACTTATATGAGATGTGCTAAAATAGCCAACACTTGCAGCCATATACCCCTTTATCATTGAGTATCTCAAGCCATTTTCAATTTCTATGGCAATTTGAAATTCATGATGTAATGTTGTAGGATCCTTGTCTCTCAACAAATAACTCATTTCTTCATCTTATGAACCCAAATACACAACCAAACACTTTGCATCACTTGGTCTCATAGTTTCAGGAATATCCCTTATTTCCTTTGCAAATTTGAGATTGAAAGTTGGAACTAGCTCTTCTTGATCCTTTTGAATTTCCATGAGATATTTCCTTATTGAACTTGGATTAATCCTTTCACCAAACTGTTCAATAAATGCTACCATGAACTCATTCCATGAGGAAATAAAACATATTGGAAAGTATGAAAACCAACATCTAGTATCTTCCTTTAGAGATTAAACAAAAAAATTCATGACAACATCTTCATGACTTATCTCATAGTCTCCCACCAAGTCCATAAATGTATGAAAATGTCTATAAGTTGACTATAAAATTTTCCCTGTGAATTTTGGCAAATGTTCCCTGACATCATTAGGAATAGGGTTTGGGAAACCTCGAATACCATTAAAATTTAGTGGTCTATAGCTTCCAATAGAGAAATTTCCTTGAGAGAATGACATGGAGTGCACATTCTGCATGTTCTCACTTGTCACCCCATAGGGACAAATAGGGGAATGATGCATTTTTTGGTACCCCCTTTACCAGCCCAAAATGTCAACTCTATAGTTGATCATTCACTACCCTTATTACTCTCTTTCATCATGACCTTAAAATGCATAACTCAAATATATTCATTCCTAAGATCTTTCTAATGGGAATATTTCAATAATAAACATACTTCTTTCATCATAATATAGAGACCTCAAATTATATCTTAGAAGTATGCCAAAATAATTACTACCATTCCATTTATTAGTGCTTAACTTCACTTGAAATAGGGAAACAAAATATTTTCAGGACTTTCAAATATAGTTTTTATAATAAATTTATGCTTCTTGAAAGTCAATACATGGGAAATACCTGGTGTGAGATGAGGAAATTTTAGTGAGGGTCAATTACACTTGATTCATGATGAATTGAAGCATAACTTTTCCAAATAAACCTACATCTACAAACAAGATCATTCAAATTGGAAATATAAACTAAGCATTTTAATAAAATTGAAACATACAAACTAAGAAAACCATTAAATTCCTAATCTAACCCATTTGAAACTTATCCTATTTTTGAATTGGTGTCATGTTGATGTGAAATGATGACCCTTTCCCAATCCTGTGATCAATGAGTGAATTTCAGTCGATTCTATCAAAGATAATTGATGAAACCATTGTGATTGATGTATGAAAACCTAGTTTATGCTAAAAATGAACATGATGCAAGCTAAGTTATCATTATTTTATGCTAAAATGAACTAATTATGCTATGGCTAAACTAATCTAAGCTAATTCGAAGCTAAAAGATGAAAACCCTAATTCATATACAAACTAAGATGGATGCATGGAAGCCATTAATGGATGCTCTAAGCTATGATGCAATTAGAAATAAACTAAAACAAGCTCAAAGTGAGTAAAAGATGAGAGTGAGTGCATATGAATTCAACAACATGAATTTGCTCTGAAAAAAGGATCTATTTGTCTCCAAAGAGTGACCTATTTATAGGAGAGCAAATGAGGAATGAAGGGTTGAGATTAAAAATATTAATCAACGGTCCAAGATGAAGGAGATGAGAGGCATGGATCATGTATTCTCATCAATTGATGAGAGTGCATGATTGGATTTTAATCAAGGGTTCACAGTTGCCTCAAACAAACACACTTTTGACTTTCTCACACTAGTCAAAGGTGACTTGTTCAAAAGGTTGGAAGTTAAAACTTGCTTTAGAAGCCAAGTGAAAATATCCCTTTTCCAAATGATGAAGGAATAAGAATATTCTCATGGGTGAGGAAAAATGTATTTTGCAAATTAAAACAAATTTTTAATTGTTCAAAAAGGGGATAAGGAATATTCTATGGGAATATTCCCTTTTTAGAGGAAAGTTAGTTTAATTGATAATTAAATAATATTTAATTGTGCAATTAGAGGATTAGAAGAATTAAAGTGTTTTTTCATTAAATTAAATGATTTAATGAATGGGGGATAGGTTAAATGATATTTAATTAAATAACTTAGGGTTATTTAATTAAATAAGATGACTTAGGGAATTAAATTAAACATTTTTATGTATTTAATTTAATGAGATGAAATGTTACCGTGAAGGGGGATGGATTAACCTACTTAAATTAATTAGGCCAATAGATGAAAATGATGCAATTAATTAATTAAATAGGCTATTTAAATTAATTAAGTGAAAAGAAGATGAATTAAAGAGGAAATGATGTTAATAAACCTATTTTAAGTGTATGATATTGATTAGGACATTTTTTAGTGTCTACATTTTTCCCCTCTTTGAAGCAAGGTACCTACCGCTTCATTTCAAAGACTAATGCTTTTCGAATCAAAACAGTTGCTTAAATAAATAAAAAATCGGACAAAAATTCTAAATTTTGGGTTGATTTCTTGATAAAGGTTAAAAGCTTCTCCAAGGGTCCAGAAAGGCTCCAAGATGCAAGAATTATGCAAAAAGATGTAAAAAATGATGCAAAATTAGGTCCAGATTGGAAAATTTAGTGAAAATGATAATAAACCCTATCTTCCAAGTTAAATTAGGGCAAAAAACCCTAATTTTATAGCTTAAATAAGCCAAGAAGTGTCACTTTCAATTCATTTGTGCATTCACACTTAAGATATTTTTGCTATTTTGAGCTCTAAACTTCTGACAAAATGGTGCGTTGAGAGCTTCCCAGGCACATCTCCGACTGATTTCGAGAGTTCCAGCGGCTTTTAGGCACAGGACCACTGGTATGTAACTACAAACTTGATTTGAAATTTAACTTTTTGATGCATTTATTACTCTTTGAGATTTAATCTTTGGCAACATTGATATATAACAACACCCAAATTGAAATCAGCGACACCCAAATGAATTATAGCAACACATTTATATGGTGACGCTGTTAATGATTTAAAATTAAGGTTTCTAATGTTAAATGGTGACACATGCTTACATGGCAATGCACTTGCCGATTTAGAAATTAGGGTTAGGGTTTTCCAAAGGATAAATTGTGATGCTAGTTTATTTGGCGATGCATTTTTCGATTTGTAATTTTAAATGCTTTGGGCGTCATAATTTGAATATAGCGATGGTATTGAAGATAGTGATGCTTTTGTGATTTCTGAGCTATAAATTTCAAATTGAGTCAAATTTTCTTGATTTCTTGACATCATGCGCTTTTTGGATGCAAGAGGTCTTTCCACTTCTAATGTCACGGGAGCATAGGCCCACCATTTTGGAGAGATTAGATGATTTATCAGAGTTATGCTATGAGAACTTGGGAAAGATCAATTTGTGGTATGTATCATATGCACCTGTGATTCAAACACACCTTGTCATGATGATTACTCTATGCAAGAGATGGCAGAATGAGACCCTGTCTTTCCACCTTCTGATAGGTGAGGTGACAGTGACTCTAGAGGATGGATGGCAATATTACATTTTTCCATACATGGTGACCGTGTGATTTATGACACTGATGATGGGTTTGATTCCTACCTTGAGGTTATGGAGATGGATCAAATTTCTATGGTTACATCATAGATCAACCTCGAGTCATATAGAGGTCATGTGTCAACCTTCAAATTGATCATCACAACCATCATTTTAGGTTTGGTGGCTCCTGATAGACATAGTAGAGGATTCAACCCAAGATGGGGCTTAGCATGGCATTGGATGCTACATAGGAAGACACTTTTTTGCATGGGGGCCCATGATGCTAGCCTCCCTATATCATGATTTACATGATTTTGTCTACTGTGATGGGAGAGCCATTAGTGTAGGGGTGACTATGCTACATATTTGGGTATGGGAGCACATTGTCGTGCTCTAGCCTATTGTTCAAATGGTAGATGTGGAGCCAAATTCCCATCATTTGGAGATATAAATGTGTCATTACCATGAGGAACACTAGACAGATTGGGCTCTCGTATTGGTGATGGGTGATTGATGATATGACAATTTTTCGTTGGCGTCCATGGCTACAAATGCCACCATAGTTCAACGATATCCAACAACTATGTTTCACTAGGTAGACTCAATACATGTAGGGTTGAGAGCACCATATTATTTAGATATATCTACCATAAAGGGTAGCCCACCAATTCAGAGAGGTCCAGGATAGACCTGATGATGCATATAGGTCCATTTTTGTGAGATTGACACAAGAGGTTCCCACATGGGGATTGACTATCCCAGCTCCTAAGGTAGTAGAGAGCTTTAAAAATTTGGTGGCTTAGCCTTGGGCATAAGATCAAGGATAGGTGGTAGCTCAAACTATGCCTACATATGATGCTTGGTTTGTCCCTCCTCGATGATTGACTGATCCAGTGGGTGTTCCTCCGAAAGGGAGAACTAGAGGTAGAGGAGCATGGAGAGGCAAAGGATAGGGTGGCTAGGATTGCTAGGATGGTTAGGTTTTGGGGACCCTACCGATTATACAACAGTCTCCATAGGTACAACCACAAGTACAACCTTAGGTACAACCTCAGGCAGGACCACTACCACCACTAGATGCTCGGGATGCATAGATACAACAACTACAGCAGCAGGTGCAAAAATTGACTGGTGAGTGGGATTAGGCCTACCAATAGGTTTTGGGTCTTACTACTAAGTGAGACTAGGCAGGACAACCAGTTAGCATGGAGAGAGAATAGAAGAATAAAGAATGAATGACCATTGATTGCGATGAATGCTTCAAAAGATCCAACAAGTCCTTGATCCATTGAGACTTTATTAGAGATGGTGATGAGACAATGCAAAATGCAGGATGAGTTTCTCACACTTCATAGTTGGGATTTTTCGTTGTTCCTTATTGTTTGATATAACACATAGACACGATACATCAAGGTATTGATAACTAGGACAACATTATATCTAGTGTAATGGACTTTGAATTAACAAATAGATAGGATAGTTCTTGTTCACATCTTGACATCCAGAAATATCAAATGGAATGCAAGTTAGAAGCTTAGAACATATTGGACCAAAGCATATGAAATAGTCAACAACATACCCCAAATGACCTTCCTACACACAACAAAGCAAGTATACACCAATATTATTTTACAAGAGTATCCACAAGAAAAAAAATGAAAGATAATGATTGATTCCCCATTCCTTTCTCTCTAAATTATTTTAGATAGACATCATCATAGGTCCTTAGAATCGGTCATTAGGATAAATCATAAGAAAAATATCAAAGAGAAACAGTCATTGGTATCTATAGTTCTTGCCTAGTTTAAGTTTAGCTAAGTGATATTTGATACTGATGTCCATCACAGGAAGGATACATCCTAGGAAATTTTGATTAGAGGGTTGTTTGATGTTGGGATGATGATGCCAAGATGATCCTTTGCTATAAACTTCACTGATGCATTTACCCATGATCTAGACTTTAGATTTTGACTTTTAAGTTCACACTTTACTACTTGTTGCACTTGTTTTCTATTTGTTTCACCAAAAGTTGAAGGTGACAATCAATTTATTATGAGTGAAGGTTTATTGTGGTTGAAAGAAAGATTGGATGGATGGGATTTGGATTTTCTAGAATATTTTAATGTTTTTGTATTTTCTAAAATGTTTTGAGGTTGTTTTTGGTCTTTTTGAAAGTTTATGCTAATGTTTAGGATTTTAAATTTTCTTAGGCTATTTAGGGTTTTTTGAGATATTTCAAGGATTTTTTGGTCTTCTAAATGTTTTCTAATGTTTTTGGATTCTCAATTTTTAATTTTTTTAAAAATTTCAGGAATATTTGGATGTTTAGGGATTTTTGAATATGTGAATTTATAACAATTTTTTGAGAATTTATGAGTTTCAACCAAGAACCTAACCTAAATGACCTATCCTAGGAGCCTCAGGGGTTGATAAAAGATAATCCCTTTTGATGTAGAGAACCATGAGAAAACACAAACTAACTCAATCTACCCTTTATCAAAGTCTCCAATCACCAAACAAGGTGAATTTGTACACAAATTGCCTTCAAACCTAGTAGCACGACAAACAATGTTTTTCAAGCATAATTTTCAAACTTGACATCACACCTAGAAATAAATTATAGATTGAGAGACCCATTTTTCTCCTACATAACATATCTTAAATTCTCATAAGGTTTCTTTGTAACATCATCCTCAAATCTCTATTGCTACACTAGGACAAAGGCCTAATTAGGCTTGGATGGCAAGGTCACTATTGGTTCTACACACTTCCAACCTCCATTCTTCATATCAATAAATTATACTTGTCAAATTATGCCTGCACATGCTATTCCAACCCTTAAAAATCACTCTTCAATAGATTTCTATCAAACCCTACCCTATATGCATCAAAATTGCTCAAAAACAAATGTTTTCTAGCCTAGGGCATCATCATATTTGCACAAACCTCCTCCCTTGCTCCTAAAAACACCATGAAAGAAAATCCTACACCTAAATATACCATTCCACCAAGTTAGAGCATTTTCTACTAGGTGGAATGGCTCAGAAATCCATTTTCTACAATCAAACCCTTAAAATTAGGGTTTTCAAGGCTTCTTCCAAAAAAATTGCAATAAAATCCTTTAAACTCAATGAAATATTATGATACAAAGACCCAAATTAAGTTAATTCGATTCTCCATCAATTCAAAAACATAAATTTTCACCTACAGGCTATATAGGGCCATACTATTCGTTGTAGTAGCAAATTTTATCTTGAAAACGTAGAAAACAAGAACTTTTTGATTCAAAACTTCAAAATTATATCAACCAACTAACTCCACAATGTACAAAAATACCTTTTAAACATTCACACACCCAACCCAACCGAAAACAACTGAATTCTTACATTATTTTCACCTTTTGACTCTTCATATTCCCATTTTTGCATTTTTGCAATATGACAATATTTGCAAGAAATGACAACATTTGCAAAATGTAACTTGACCCCACAACCTTCTAGCAACCTAAAAATGACTCAATACACATATTAAATGGTCAAAATGACCTTATTATAAAAGAGATGTAAACCAAAACCAAGTAATAACAAAATTGTCTCATGTAGGCATGAAACTAACTAGGTGCTCCTGCATCATACTCCTAGAATTTTTTTTGACTCAAGTACCTTTGAGGATAGTGCTACAACCATGGATTCAAGTTTATTGAAGTAATCTTTTGATATGAAAGTGGCACCTCCATTTGGAAATCATTTCCAATGAGTCAAGTACTAAAAACATGCATTGTTTCTTGCCTTTGACCGGTTATTTCCTTGAGACTAATGTCCTTCACTTGATGGATGATTTTTGGTTTGTGCTTCACTTGATAATACTGGTAAATCCACATATTCATCTACTAGATAATTTCCTCCATCCTTACAATACACTTCCTTCTTGTTCACTTCCATGGTAGGCTTGAACTTTCTCTTTTCCCCTTGCAACTTACCTTTGATCCTTTCACTCTTCCTTTCCATCTCTTCCATCAAATACTATGCCCCTATATTTGTTTCCTTCTCAAATTTACCAAACTCAAGACTACCAACCTCAAGTTTACCAACCTTTGAATTTCCACTATCCTCTTTGGAAAATAATGAATAGAACACCTCTTCTAACTTCACATCAACATACCTTTTGAGCCAACCTTGAGTCTGCAACATCAATTCATCTTTTACTTTCAACATATCACGTATTGACACCAACTCAATATCATTTCCCTCCAAAATTAAATCATTCTTCAAGTTTGTTTTTTTAGTATCTCCATGCTTAGTAGTGGTTGCAAGTTTCATATTCTCTCATTTCTCTACTTTGATGAATTCCTTTCTACCTAACATTATCACATTGGATGCCATATTTTGTCCCTTATCATCTTCTATCAATGGAGTAAAAGTAAAAGAGATTCCATCCTTTTCAATCCCATATGTATTCCTCCTACCATCATGCATTTCATTCCTATCAAATTTCCAAGGCCTCCCTAGTAGCAAATGGCACAAATCCATAGGAAAAACATCACATAGAATCCTTTCCTTATACCCTCCTATATTGAACTCAACCTAAGCTTACTCATTTACCAAAATAGATTGACCCTCATTCAACCATGAAAATTTATAAGGAGTATCATGTGGTATTCTATGCAATTTTAATTTCTCAACCATTTCAATGGACACCATATTATTAGTACTACTTGAATCAACTACAACCTTACATACCTTTCCCATGCACTTGAAAGTTGTCTTGAAGAGTGTTCTTCTTTGTGGTGGATCCTTCTCTTCTGATGCTTTGATGAGAGTCCTTCTTACCATTAGAGATTCACCAACCTCAAGAGAAGCATGTTGTCATGTTGAATCCACACTTTCAAAATCCTCTCCTTGAGCAATTTTATTTCTCCTTTCTCCACTGGTTGAAGTACAAACCTGTGCTTCATTGCATTACCAAGTTTGATGTCCAAAATTGTTACACTGATAGCACCTTCCTATGAATGCATTAGAACCTCTTCCTTGACCACCAAATCTACCCCTAAGCTTGATCTACCTCCACCCAAACCACCTCTCTAATCAACAACTTGTTCTTGGCCTTTGATTGCATCTTCTTTAGTCTGATAGGAATATCTTGAGTTAGAAAATGAGCCTCTTCCTCTAGAATTGTTGCCTCTACCCCTATTTTGTTTCTCTTACCTTCTCTTCAAATTTTATTCTACCCTAATAGCCAACTAAAAGCATTCTTCAACTGTTCTTGGAAGATCCATGCTTAACTCATCTTGTATATTGAACCTTAATCCATTTATATACCTTGCTACCTTCTCCAATTCATCCTCAACATGACTTCTTGTAATTTTCAATTTGTGAAACCCCTTTGTGTAGGCCATGACATCCATTTCTTTTTGTTTGAGGTTTTGAAACTTCCTAAAAGTTTGTATTGAATAGTCACTAGACAAGAATTAAATCTTCACTTTAGACACCATCCTATCCCATGAATTGCTTTTTTCTTTTGCCTTTTTCACTCTCTCATCCTACAAATAGTTCCACCAAGTTAGGGCATGGCCTTTCAATTTGGTTTTAGCAAACTTTACCTTTTGTTCATCTACCACCTCCTTGTATTCAAAATAATTATCTAGTGCATCAACCTAATCCAACACTTCATTATCCATCTTCCCACCATATATAGTTAATTACATTTTCACCTTAGTAGTATCTCCTCTAACAGCCTTCAACATTTTAACAATTCTTCTTTCATTAGGGGCCAACTCATCGTCACCTTGGACTCCTCTTTGAGGGTTTTCATTCTCACCCTCTTCCTCTTTCTCTCAGTCACTCTCATCTACAATGTCCTTACCTCTTCTTTGTTTTGTTTCCAATGCTACAATTCTAGCTAAAATATCTTCCTAAGACTCCATCATTCTTATTTCCCTAGCAATGACTGCACTTCTCTTTGGATGCATCTTGTCCTTTCAAATTACAACTTTTCCTTCTTCAAACTTCAACCTCTTTCCTTCAAATAATCAAAACCTATGCCCTAATACCAATTTGATACAAATCAAGGTGAGAAAACACAAACTAACTCTACCTACGCTTTATCAAAGTCTCCAAACACCAAACAAGGTGACTTTGTACACAAACTGCCTTCAAACCTAGTAGCACAACAAATAGTGTTTTTCAAGCATAATTTTCAAAACTGACATCACACCCAAAAATAAATTATAGATTTACATAGCCCATTTTCCTCCTCCATAACATATCTCAAATTCTTATAGGGTTTCTTTGGAACATCATCCTCAAATATTTGTTGCTATGCTAGGAAAAAGGCCTAATTAGGCTTGTATGACAAGGTCACTATTGGTTCTACACACTCCCGTCCTCCAATCTTCATATCAATACATTAGAACTATCAAATTAGGTTTTCACATGGTATTCTAACCCTTAAAAATAACTTTCCTAGAGTTTTCTATCAAACCCTACCCTCTATGCATCAAAATTGCTCAAAAATAATTGCTTTCCAACCTAGGGCATCATCATATTTGCACAAACCTCCTCCCCTACTCCTGTAAACACCTTGAAAGTGAATAATACACCTAAATCTTTGATTCCACCAAGTTATAGAATTTTATACTAGGTGGAAAGGCTCACAAATCCATTCTCCAATCAAACCCTCAAAATCAGGGTTTTCAAGGCTGCTTTCAAAAAAAAATGTAATTAAATACTTTAAACTTAATGAAATCTTATGAGAAAAAGACAAAAATGAATTTAATTCAATTATACATCAATTAAAATGCATAAATGTTCACCTATAGGCTGTACAAGGTCGTACTATTAGATGTAGTAGCAAATTTTGTCTTGAAAATATGGAAAACAAGAGATTTTTGATTCAAAACTTCAAAATTCCATCAACCAACTGACTCCAAAATGTAAAAAAATGAATTTTAAACATTCAAACACCCAACCCAACCAAAAACAACTGAATTATTACATTATTTTCACCTTTTTACCCTCCATATTCCCATTTTTGCATTTTTGCAATATGACAATATTTGCATGATTTGACAAAATTTGCAAAATGTAACAACTTGACGCCACAGCCTCCTAGAAACCTAACAAGGACTGAATACATATATGAAATGGTCAAAATGACCTTATTACAAAAGAGATGCAAACCAAAACCAAGAAATAACAAAATTTCCTCATGGAGGCATGAAACTGACTAGGTGCTCCTGCACCACTTTCTTACATTATACGCATAGAGACCACGCAATTCGGCTGACTTGACCTATTTACAAGATGAAGATATGAATAGATGAGAGATGATATTTATTATGACAGAATCCTAAAGGAATGACCTAGGTTGTCTCAGGGGTACATCAATGATGGCCTTTCCTATGTTCAAGCTCAGAGACCCATAGTTCGATGAGAGGACTATTTTTTTTGGTTTTTTGATGTTTGACCTTTTTAGGGTTTTCAATTTTTTCTAGATGTTTTGGATTTTTTCCTTAAATTTTTTTTATTTTTTTTGGACTTTAGTTGTACAAGATTTTGCAAATGTTTTTGGATTTTCTGGATAAGAAAAATGACCTCAAGATATACAAAAACCCGATTGTGACCCATAACAAAATTCCCCTAGTGTGACATGTTAGACTACTTTGATAAAGGTAGGATAGATTGAACTTTGAAATATGCCAAGTAGTACTAAATGGGTCATGATATCTCATAGTGCCAAGCCATGATAAGGACATAGATGATGGATAAATGGTGTTGCAAAGAATTATAGGATGAAATACCTAAAGAATAAATGGAGGTGCTTCATTTACACAAGGCACCTATTTGGTAGGTTTTCACAAAGGTACTTTCCCAAAGTTCCATAGTAGTGGTTTTCACTAGAGGATGATTATTTTTTATTTAATTTTTTTCAATCCTTTTTTCTAATTTTTTGGATTTTTGATCTTTTTTTCATTTTTTTTGTACTTTCTGATTTATACCCTTCAAGACTAGGCGTAATTTTTTTTTGAGATGCAAGCTACTAGTTGGCTCCTATAAGGGTTCACCTTCAAGTGTTGATAGTTGATATACTCCTGATTCATGGCTCATTATGATGACAAAGGGACCTGACTAGTTAGGCTCAACTTTCCTTTGTTGTCTTGATCTGGAAGGTTCTTCTGATTCTACTTTAAGACTAGATCTCCTACCTAGAACAACCAACATTTGATTTTCTTGTTATAGCTTTGTTTTAGTCAGTTTTGATATACTTGCAAGTGATTAAGGGTGTCAAGATGATGCTCATCTAGGAATTCCAACTCATTTAGTTGAGACACTCTGTATTCTTCCTCAATTATTAGGTTCTGCAGTAATACTCACAATGATTCAAGCTCAACCTCAATAGGAAAGATGGCTTCTAATCCATAAACTAGGGAGAAAGGGGTTGCACCTATAAGTGTATGGATGTTGGTTCAATAAGCCTAGAGAGTGGTATTTAGTTGTAGATGCCAGTCACAACCAACTTCATTCACCATTTTCTTCAATATTTTTAGGATATTTTTATTTGTAGCTTCTACTTGACCATTTCCTTGGGGATAGTTACAAGGTAGAGAATCAATGTTGGGTATTGAATTTTTGGCACAACTCTTTTACATCTTAATTTTTAGAAGGGGTTTCATTATCTAAGATGAGGGTTTTTGGGACACCATAATGGAAAATTAGGTAATTCAAGATAAATTTGGCTATCTGCTTCCCCGTTATGTAGGTCATAGGATTCAACCCACTTAGTAAAGTACTCAGTGGTGGTTATGATAAACTTGTGGTCATTGGATGAGGTTGGAGTGATTTTTCCTATGAGGTCAAGTCCCCACTATGTAAAAGGACATGGTGTGATTATTGGTTGCAATTCTTGAGTTGGAGCATGAATCAAATCCCCATGTTGTTGACACTAGATGCATTTTCGCACATATTGATGGGATTTTTTTCCATGGTTGGCCAATAGTACCCCATCCTTAATAGTTTCCTAGCTAATGTCATACCAGTAGAATGAGACCCAAATTTTCCATTGTGTACTTCTATTAAATTAGTTAAGGCTTCCTCTTGGTTAAGACATCATAGTAATGTCCCTTTAATGCTTCGACGATAAAGGGTATCCCCTAGGATCATAAATCAGGATGCATTTTTAACAAAGGTCCTTTTAAGGTTTGGGGTGATATCAAATGGGAGAGTTCCTCTGTTAAGGTAAGTAAATATTTTATGGTACCACGGGGATCTAGGACCAACAATGACACGCATGAATTCAGATTCAGGGATTTTGAAAGTTTGTATGAGAAGTTGTTCTACCAAGAATTCACATTTGAGGATATTGTTCGACATGTTTAGTAGTGATCCAATTGTTTCCATGGCATCTACTACTCTATTTTACATGCAAGGAATCTTCTCAAAAGCTATGTCTATAAAAGGTCTTTGAGATTCTCCACCATCTTGTTGTAAGGAGTGAGATTGTCATCCTTAGTTTAATAGTCATCATTGACTTGGTTGATAAACAGCTATGAGTCTCCATAGACTTTCATCTCTTGAATCTACCACTAAACTACTATCCTTAGACCTATGATTAGGGCTTCGTACTCAGCAATGTTGTTAGTACAGGGAAACGATAGCCTATATGACTTTGGGATGCAATCACCTTGAAGGGTGATGAAGAGAATGCCTACTCTTGATCCATGTTGGGTGAACGATCCATCAAAGAAAATCTTCCATTGAGCTGTGAGGTTGAAAAGGAATAATGATTCATTAAGAAACTCAGATATCAAAGGGTTCTCATTGTAGATGGGTGCTTCTGCTATTTGGTCTATTATCACTTTTCCTTTAATTGTCTTTCGCTCCACATAATTTATGTCAAATTCTATTAAGATAATCACCCATTTATCCATTCATCCTGTGAGGGTTGCTTTGGATAACAAGTATTTTAATGGATCAATCTTTGCAATGAGCTTGATTTGATGTGACATGTAGTTCCTGAACTTTTATGAAGCAAAAAATACTACTAGGCATGCCTTCTCAATGGGTGAATAGTTCATCTCATAGCCTAACAAGGTTCTGTTGATGTAGTAGATGGTTCTTTCCTTTTCATTTTCATCATGCTATGTTAAAAGAACTCCTAGTGTTGCTGGTGTTGTTGAGATATACAAGATCAATGGCTTGTTTGGTATTAGTGGCATGAGCACTGGAGGTATGAGTAGATAATCCTTGATCTATTGGAAAGCTTTGTCACACTTGTCATCCCACTTGTAGGTTATCCCTTTATGAAGAAGATGTGAAAAGGGGTGAATTTTATCTAATAGTTGTTCCATAAACCTTCTGATGGACTACAATCTTCCTTGTAACACTCTCATCTACTTTAGTGTTTGTAGTGGTTCCACGTCTAGGATGGCTTTTACCTTTGCTGGATCAATTTTTATCCCTCTTTGTGAAATAATGAAGCCAAGAAGTTTCCTTGATGTGATCCCAAACACACACTTTTTTGGATTCACCTTTACCCTATATTCTTCAAGCCTGACAAAGATAGGTCCTAAGACTTGTATGTGCTTACTTCTCTATTTTTATTTTTCCAAAATATCGTCCACATAATCTTCAACTATTTTTTGGATCATGTTGTAACATCATGAAAACAAAGCATAATAAAGCAATAACATGCAATTAAACTCAAATGTAAACTAAGCTAAACAACAAAGAACAAAGGAAAGCTAAAACATAAATATAGAACAATCTCACCTAATAGCTACATAGTTCCATGCATGCCCTTGATTGTCCTTCCCCATTTCATTGTTTGATTATAATTTCCCTCATATTTCTCTATGCAAGTATAGCCTATGATAGTGATTTAGTAAAACATCAAAGATTTAGATAATAGATTGCTTCCAAAAGTCATAAGATTTCAGGAGTTACAATGATGAAGATAAAGCCAATTTATAGAAAATAGGGTTTTTGAATGAAAAATTCATATTGAAAGATAGAAAGATGATTCAGATTAAAAGATTCAACATGCATTGAGATTAGTGTTAGTAGTGACATGAGTGATAAAGCATAAAAGGTGAAGATCAAGATTAAATAATGATTCAATCTTTAGTTGAAAGTATTAAAAAAATAGAAGAATAATGATTGCATGTAAAGGATAAAGATGAAATAAGAGAAATGATCTATTCAAATGCACAAATGAATTAATTAATACAAGTCTACAGGCATAAGAATTAAAACTAGAAAATTGACTGGTTAAAACAAAGAGTCTATTCGTTAGAGACAATCAGACATTAAATCAGGAGATGATTGACTAATTTAAATAGATCGTGACTTGAGTGATAAGTGAATAATTAGATAACTAAGTGATTACCTAATTATAGAAGAATATGCTAGGAATAATTATTTTTATGAATTAAATGATTATTTAATTCAACATTCAAAAATTAAAGAATAAATAAATTAAGATTTATTTAATTGACTGAAGAAAAAGTTAAAGAATAATTAAAGTATTTATTTAATTATAGTCGAAAGTGTGACAAGAATAATTAAATAAGAATTTATTTAATCTCAAAAAGAGGATAAAGTTAATTAGTAATTAATTAAATAAAGAATATTTATTTAATTAATCAAGATGAATAAAAGATAATTAGAAAATAATTAAATAATTAACTTTATTTAATCATGACAAATGAAGGTATGAATTATGAAGAAATTGAAGTCACAAGCCTGGACCAAATTTCAGTGTCTACATTTTTCCCCTCTTTGATACAATGTCATTTTGGCGTTGTTTAAAAAAAATCATTGAAAACATGCCCTAGTGTGAAATAGGTAAGGGTATTCCCCCTTGGGAAAAATGACAAATTTTTGAAAAATTCCAAAAATATTGGAAATAGTCCCGATTAGTCAATTTGATAGCTAGAAGTTCGATGGTGGTGAAAGAAATTTGTTTCGAGGAATTTTGATAGTGAATTAGTCATCAAAAGTTTGTAAAAAGTGTGCCCAATACACAAGGTTTGGAAAAAAATCCCTCCAAAACCCTAGGTATAAATAAAAATTGAATGGAAGATCAATTCATTTGCACCCCTCAAGTTTGAAAATTGTGATTTGTGCTCTGGAGTTCTTTGCCAACATGTCGCCAGTTCCCCACTCACAACATTGTAGATATTATATTTAGATGTTTAGATGGCCAACAGAAACAGGACCCTTGGTATGTAGTTGAAAACCATCTTTTGAAATTTTCATTTTCACACAATTTTTAGGCATTTAATCCATTATTTTCACATGAATCACTTTTTAAATCAACACAAATGCATGCGTGATCAACTCATCTGACTTCGAAATGATGCATTTGCATAAATACATCCAGGATAACATAGGTATATAGATTAGATGACTGCATTTGAAATTTTATGCACCGCATTTGTATTTTCACAATGCATGTGTTAGGAACTATAGCACATGTTAGGTTTTGCACTGCATTTGTATTATTCTATGCATTTGCATGGTTGAATGGCTGGTTTTTTGTGCATCGCATTTGTAAAACATGACACATACGCATGAATGACTAGGTGTGATTTATGTTTTGACAAATTTGCATAAAAGCAATACATCTACATTGTGGAATGATGCATGTGATGTTTTACGACACATTTAGAAAGTTTAATGACACATTTGATATTTTTCAATGCATTTTCTTTAAAGTGACACATTTTTCTATCAATTGTTTTTGAAATTTTGGACTATAAAAATTTGCTTATTTTTCTAGCACAAGATATGAATTATTCCATTGCAAGTTGTGCTGGATCCGATTTACATGAGGGAGTTGAGGCCATTAACATTGACATTTGATTTTTGAGATCAGTTGTGGAGTGGCAATAAATGATTCCTATGACACCTTGGTTTGCATCATGTTACCTTTATGCCCACTATTTAGGCAAACCGAGGTTTGTTGATTGTGCTCTATGAGTGTTGGAATTATGAGACATCTTCTTTTCATTTGCCTAGAGGAGAGGCTAGTTTTACCTTAGAGGATGTTTATAAGATTTTGAGGTATCCTATTAGGGGTACGAGAGTCATGTATGATACCTAGAGGGGCTTTAGTGAGATGTGTTGATATTATCCTCATGATGATATTAGACAGCTAGGCATAGATCACTATGAGATTAGATGGCATGTCTTGGTTAGTAGATATGATTAGATAGATTGTTTTTTATGCACATTGATTGGGGGGATATTTTTTCCTAACCGTTAAGGTCATGGATTTCCTATAGGATGGGGTGAGATGTTAGTTGGTATGTTGGAGAGATAGGTGGTGTATGCATGGGGCCCTTGTTTTCTTTCCATGTTATATTTTCATTTGCATGATATTTCCTATAGAGAGGCGTAGTCAATGAGCTGTGGTACCACGTTGCTTATGGTATGGGCATGGGAACACATTTCTATATTTTTTTTGTATGTTACAACTAAGCTAGATCAAGGAGCTCCTTATGCCTTTCGATATGTGGGGGCTAATACCCAATCACATACAGGAGATATCGATTATTATAGACATGCTATTGATACCATGGTACAGTTCATCTAGAGGTCGTGCATGGATACCTGCCCTTCTATAGATAGACACAATACTTGATTGGGAGGATAGTTTCCCATGTACATATCATTGAGAGGAATTTGTTGAATAGGGTTCTCAGAGATTTTGGCGAGGTTCAAGATGAACCTCGAGGACGAGCAGAGTTTGCATGATCATCTAGGGAGGTCCCTTTGTGGGGACCAAAGATTCCTATTGCTATAGCTGAGGCCGATATTGATGCACTAAATCCCATTTAGTGGGGATGGAGAGTTGAAGTGGGTGATCCAAGGATGATGGTTGCATATGATACTTGGTGGGAAAGTCATAGGCCAATTCCCTTTACCGATCCAGAGTAGGATGCACCTGTGGAGAGGCATGGGACATGACCTCAGGGTAGACATGGTCGTAGGCATAGAGGTCATAGTGGAAGAGGTGGCAAAGGGAGGAGATGATGGGAGAGGAGGAGGTGGGAGAGGTGGTGGTAGGGGTCCATGAGGTTGCAAAGGCCAAAGCTTAGATTTGTCACTTGTTTAGCAAGAGGGAGAGGGTGAGGATGTTCCCATGCTATAGATTGGTGGAGGAGAGAAGGATGTTGGTGGTGGGGATGGTGGAGAGGAGCATGCAATAGAGGAGGATATTGTTGAGGAGCATGTAGAGGAGGAGGTGGTTAGGGAGGAGGAAGAGATAAATGCTCTTGGTATTCTTGCAGGATACCAAGATGATGGTGAGGAGGAGGAGATGGATGATTAGGAGTAGGAGCTTTGTGATAGGATTATGGAGGATTGGGATGATGATGTGAGATATCAGCCACGATAGGAGGATACAAGTCATGTTGATGAACGAGTAGTTGATTTATAGGTGAGAGTAGAGTCTGTGTAGGAGAAGATGAGAGTGTTGAAAATAGAGTGAGAATCACTTATGATGGAGAGGAATAGAGTAGAGCATACTTGGATAGGGACCAGGCCATAGCTTAGAGATAGGAGACCGAGAACAGATTCATAGAGTTAAGGACTCTTTATAGTGGGCCAGCTACAACTTTTGCTTGGGAGTTGGTCAGAGCTAGTGAAAGAGAGATATATTATAGGGATCTATATGAGTAGGAGGTGCCTCCTAAGAGAGGCTCCTAGCTATTCACAGGCACACAATAGTAGGTCCCAGAGCAGGTCTCATACTCAGAGCATAGAGTGGTTCATAGGACCTCACAGGATAGGACCATATGATAGGCCCCATTCTATACAATGATCATCAAGATCTTGCCGTCAATCACCTCCACATTCTCCACATGTGAGTATTGGGAGTTCTGGCTAGGGACATGTGATATTTATTTATGGACATTGTATTTTGATCATAGAGCCTACAGGCTTCATTTTGAGATATACATTATGACATTGTGATGTGACACTTTTTGAGTGATATATATATGATTTTGGTGGTGATTTATATGATATGAAGTTCTATGCATGTATTCTATATGATATGTTATCTTCTATATGATAGTAATATGTTATGGATGATGATGTTTACATTATGATGTTTTATGCAGCTTATGATGTTATGTTGATTATATATTCATGATAATAAGATGCAATGTGATATATGTATTTACAATGCCATGTGAATGTTATACATTTTATGATGGTGGATGCATGTTATGTTATGGATTCTATGTTCATGATAATGAGATGCAATGTAATGTATGTATTTACAGTTCTATCTACATGTATGTTTTGTGATAAAATGCTATAGAAATTATGATGATTAATGGATATTGATATGTCATGAATTCCTAAATGCTATGGATGCCTATATTTTTTATGTTTTTCAAATGCAACATATTTGTATTATATTTACATGATGTTTCTACTATGAATGCATATGCAGGATGCTTTATTTTTTTGTGTGTCACAGGACCCCATCATAATGCAAGAAAGAAGAAATGTTAGTGTGAAAAGAAATGAATAACAAAAGACATGGATGTTAGTTGTTGGTGTTTTTCTTGTAAACCGTTTGTCTCTATCACCTATGGAATGCCATTCCAAAAGAAAGCAAGGGGAGGACCAACTGACGGACTAAAATAACCTAACACTGGGCTCAAAGACGGGAGGGTGGGTGGATATTTCAATAAAAAACACATAAATAACAAATTTTCAAAATAATCTATTTAATGAACAAATAAATAATAATATAATAGAATGAATTCATGTTATTATCATTACCAGAGGAGAGAACACAACTACAACACACAAAAAAATTATTTTGAAGATTGGGGACCCAGCTGAAAACAACAGAAGTATAATACTTGTGCCAGAAAATGGGCTATGGAGTCATATAACCAGCATTCATCCTACAATGTTGAAAATGTTATGAAGATCCTTACAAATGTTATCACATTATGACAACCAGATCACTGAAGTTTTATCTAATAACTCTTCTTATAAATCCACCTAAAACATAGTATTCCTGTCACATATGTTGAAGCAATTACACTATCCTATGAACAAAAGGCAATAATAAATGCACCTTGTGCTTCATTAAAGCAATTACATTATTCTCAGAATAGAAGGCAGCAACATACATCACTCTAATGCAACAAATGTGCATGAAAAGACTCAGATAATCTTATTACTGAATCAAAAAGAGTAATACATCTCAGAAATGGAGACAATTATCAGCTAAATACAAACATGAGAACATAATTCATAATAGACACTTTCATATTTAATGACTCAATTACATTCCTCCCAGCTATACAATTCTACCCAGAGCTTCTGCCTGACTTGCAGAGCTTTCAGAAATTGGAAACCCAGCCTCTTCCTTACAATGAGAGAAGAAAAGAATAAAAGAGAAACAAAAGTATCCCTAAGATCAGTTTGATCCGTAGATGCCATCTAGAAACTCAATCCACCGTTGATCAACAAGCTGCTCAAAACCTCTCTCATCTCTCTATAACTGAATTTGCCTTTGCTGTTAGTTGCTCTTCAACATAAAAAATGCCCACGTGATGGAATTCTCAATTTTACTCTGCAGCTAGAAAATACCTCTACTCCTGTGAAATTTTTTGTTTCAGCTCTTTTCTTTGTTTGTTGCAGACTATACTTCCACATTTTCTTTATATTTTACCTTCACTTTATTAAAGTTTTCCAACTTTAATATTTATGCTTGATTTCATTTTATTATTTCATGGTAAAATAAAGAAGTGAAGATTTTATTCACTTTACACATGCATTTTCACGTGCCAGGTCTGGGTCAATTTATGTCCATGTCACTTTTACTCTTTTACCTGTGTGGTGCTGCATATAACATTTTAGTGAATATTTTACTCACTCTCCCATATAACTTCCCCGTGCACTTTACATATAGTGGAGGTATTTAAATATTCCATCTTACATTTAAATGCATGGCTTCAAAATTTCATTAGGCTCAAACATTAACTTGTGTCCGTGTGCCACATTTTAATTCATTAGCCTTTCATTTTATGGTGAAATATTAAATATTTCACTCTCAGGCTCGTTCAAAATATTTACCCCCTTAACATTTAAAACAATGGCAGCTAAAAAACAAAATCACCGCCAGGCCCACCTTCATTTATGTTTTATCGGGCAACATTCAATGTTTTAAGCTTTTAAATATTTTTCCCTCATCAAATGAGATCCTCCCCGATAAATCCATCGGCAAACAAATTTACGTTCATGCCCTTTAAGTTGCCCGGGCCCGCACTGCCACGCGTCACAAGCCCGCAATCCTGCAAGAAATAATCCCCCTGCATTTTTAGATTGCGAAATGGCAGGGAACGGTGGAGATTATGCTGCACCTTCATCCTGCTTGGTAGCCGTTGATCTTCAATCTGCTTCTTGCTTTTGTTATTTTCCCTAATTCTTCGCGTTCATCTACCCTGCATCTCCCGACTATGGTGGAAAAACCATTCCCTTCCATGAGTCTCTTAGAAAATCAACCGCATTTTCCAACAATGTTGGCATCTATGTGTGAAGGGATACACACCCCCTGCCTCAGGCTGCGCTCATCCTCATGTGTTATTTTGCACTATTGTTCAGTTTCCTGTTCAGCTGGTGACATTTGCTTCAGAGTTTCTAATGACCTTTTCGCAAATGATGCACAACATATGCTGCCCTCCACGAAGTTTGAGGGAATCTCAACAATCCTTGAGCCCATCGCAAGTCGTCAGGAATAATATCTTGTTTCCTTTCTCTGGCATAGGAAAAATGGCAGTGAAGCTGCCAATTGCATTTGCTTATGAGTTTCCAAACCTTCAACGCTATATTCCTTCATCATTGCTCCATTCTTGGCGTGTTTGCAAGTTGCATGGCATTCCCCTCTTATTATTTCTTTGATGTTGAATGGTGTTAAAAACATATAACATTATGCCCTTCCCTTGAAAATTTACAGCCTTGTTCGTTAAAACATTCCAGCCAGCATTGTATAAAGCACTCACAAGACTTGTCCAAATAAGTTGCTATATACTGTTGATTTCGATTGATTTGGAGTTGCTGACAAAATCATCCAGAACCTACGCCATGAGTCCCTCTCAATGGTGTGTGGCTTCTCCTATGGTACGACAGTTTCAGCATCTTCCTCTGTCTGACACCCCAAATCCTGCTCATAACCTTGTTCCCCCTCATCACATAGCTTAAAAACTTCAAAGATTCTTCTATGTATGCCTTGGTGCGTAGATTCCCCTATGGCATTCCTGTTGACTGCATTTACATTTGCTTGTGAATTTCTGAGACTTTCAACGCCTCAAATTTTTGTGCCCTGGAGCAGCTTCTATCCTGTCATACACAGGCGTATGACTTGTCTATGCTTCCACCTTTTGCATTTCAATGAATGTGCATGCCCTATATTCAATGTTGAAACTCCTCAAAAAATCCATTTTGAGCATATCCGTGCCTTTATACATTTGCAAAATGCATTGGCTTTGGGGTTTCGAAGTCTATTCAATAATTTTTTGTTTCCACTGCCGCATAGCCTCTTATGAGATTACAAATCTAACTTCTTAAAGTAGCTCCCTCTATTCCTTTGATCGCTAACCATTCATTATATAGAGCTGTGAGTGCCCCTACTTCATCTAGCAATTGTATTCAACTTCAAACAACTTGACCTATTCTCAATACCACATTTCCATTTGTCCTAAAGGATGCCCGAACTTTGTTTCAAGGCGTGCCCACCTCCTTCATGCTTCAAGGATTTATATTTGCTTGACACTATCTAGCCTCCATCTTAAGCTTTGATGGATGCTCATGCCCTGCTCAAAACCGCAAGAGCTTTATAGCTTTCCAAGAACTTTTCAATAACTCAACTTTATGCATATGTTGCAGTCTATTGTGTTATTTAGACACCATGTGGTCTCTTCTTAGTTTGCACAACATCTTACCATCCTTTCCACTTGTGAATGTAGCCTTCTACTTGTAGCTTATTCGATGGCTCCCAAATTAAACTCCCTAATCCCCTGCATTTGGCGCCATCAGTTTAAAGCAAGGTTCAAGCCTTTTTAAGTATCACATGCTACTCAAACACAAGCAAGATTAAAAAATCTCGTGACTTTATTCTATGGCAACTCAAGTTGCTGCTTTGAACCATCCAAAGGACTCACTACACTGATGCTTGGTGGGCATTTTTACTGATACGTGGCTTGTTGTTTCTACACTCTTTGCATACAACTTGCTTTGAAGTTAAATCCCTTTTTTGCTATTACAGAGGTATTTTATCAAGCATATCATCTACCCATACTCCACGTTGGATGCTCTTCCACATTGCCAATCATGCATAAATACTTGGTAAGCTTTATCGTCTTTAAGTGCACCCTTAATCCAAACTAGATGTAGTTGGATCTCATTCCAAACCTAAATCATTTTCTTTACTAGACATAGAAAACCTATACAACATTTCAACCCCATGCCATAGATATCATGATCGACACTGTATTTCATTGTACCATTATGGGCATATGATGCTTGTCTATTTCTAACTAAATGATGATTTTGATCTTCCATTTTCACCAATGCTCTCATGATCAATGGGAAGCATTTCAACCTCATGATCAGTGGGAAGCATTTCAACCTCATAGTCGTGCAAAGCATGTCGGGTCCCCATGTGGGCCCGACTAAAAAAAAAATCGTTTTGAAACAAATTTTATGCTCAAATTATCCTGAGATGACTTTTGAATGCATTAGAAATTAAAAACATGAACTGGGTCTTTATTAAAACTGCTTTCTAGCTCATTTGGAAAATGGTGAAAAAGGGCAAGTGGGCTCCAGAATTGGCCTTGAAAACTAGGCAAACGACCTCGTGAAGCCATAAAAACTTGCAGGCATGTACACATTCCTCCCGAGAATACAATGCAAAAGATGGCTCGACAAAAGGAATCACAAGGTGAAAGATATTTATTGGCAAAGTTTCCCTCTCAGACCTTTCTGCAAATGTAGTTGTTTAGAACCAGTTAAAACTCAAGAGATCACCTCATTGCTAAAATATCAAATCAACTCCTGGCGAGCTGCCACTGGACACACAAGAACATTTAGGCACAATGAACACATGTGCAAGAGGGATTAGCTTGAATCATCACCTATCAAAATTTATTGACGCTCAAAGTCGGCCTCTCTAGAAGGTTTCAGTGCAAAACTGAAGAAATTCCATTTGGTTTTGATCTGCTAAAAATAGCAAATCAAGTCGTGAGGCCTTAAAAAATGACATGTGAGCTCATTTTGGTATGGAGAATATAAAAAAATTTTTAACATGACATCAATGGTTGCAAAATCAAGCTCAAAGGGAGGCTACTTTGCTAACAACGTTTGCAAACAACAATAGTGACAAAACCCTCCATCTTCACTTTTGAAACCCTCAAAACTCATCGTGAGAAGCTGAAAATTGACATGCATGTTCACATAGGACACATGAGTGTGTCTGCAAAGGATTTTTCTTGAAAATCAACGGGCATCAAATTATGACCCTCCAAAGTAGGTCATTCAGGCATATTTCCTCAAGTGCACTTCTGGAATGGGCAAAATTTTGCCAACATTAGTATTAGCAATCTTCGATGTTTTGCTGAAACACAATAGTCCTTGCATCAAATCATCATTGGGCAATAACTAATACAAATGGAGAAATAAACCATGATATGAGATAGATCAAGGTGTGTAAGGTCATCCACCTGCTAAAAATAGACAATCATAGACAAGGAGTGTCTTGACTCATACTATGGGTAATTTTTCCCCAATATTTTTGCCAAGACAAACCATAGACAACAAAAAAAATAAAAGGTAGGTCATGAGACATCATCGCTCCTCTAAATCCTTCATGGGACATCCTCGAGGAAACTAGTAACATGACTTAAAAATCAAAACCAAAAGACAATTGACAAACAACAGTCAAAGAAAAGAGAGTCCCGATACATCGTTGCTTCTCTAAATCCTTCATGGGACATCCTCGAGAAAGATAGTAATAGGATTCTAAGATCAAATCAAATGAAAAGATAAGATAAACAAACCATAAAGTCAAAAGATAATAAAATATTTGCCAAAACTTGATCTATTTGTTTGATTGTTTTGATTGATAAGATGATTGGTTGATTGAGCCTAGTTTTAGGAGGGACACATACCATATAAGACATTGAATCTAGTTTTGACTTTGTGACTATCTGTATAAGGCATGACAAAAGCCTAGTTTCAGAAAGACACGTATTGTACAAGACATTGAGTTTGATTGCATTGATGTGATAACATATGTAAGGCTATGTTGATTGTTTGATAGTTTCTGTATTCAGGAAGGACTCATCCTATATAAGAAATAGGTTGATTTTTTTGATAATGTCTATTTTTAGGAAGGACACATCTTGTAGCAGACATAAGTTGATTTTTTTTGTTGGTGCTTTGGCAATTTGTTGGATTTTGACTTGATGACCTTGTTGACTTGTTCATATTGTTGATGCATGACTTGATGTGATGTGCTGAAAATTGACTATGTTTGATGAAGAACTCTAAAGAACTGACCTAGTGTGGCCTTAGGGGCTCATCAATTAGTGTCATTTCCTACATTGTACATGCAAAGACCTTGTAGTTCGACTAGACTCTGATTGAAAAGAATGACTAAGAAAAGGATTAATTTGTATGAAGATATATGATGTGTGTGGTAGTGTATGTGATGAACCCTAATAGACTGACCTAGTGCAGCCTTAGGGGCTCATTGATTGATGGCCTTTCCTATGTTATACATGCAGAGACCTCATAGCTCGACATGACCAATCACCTTGTCTTATAGACAAATGGATTGAGTCATGGTTTTATACAAAAAAACCTAAAAGGAATAACCTAATGCCTCAGGGGCACATTGGCATATGGCCTTGCCTACATCTAGTTGTAGAGGCAATGTACTTTTATAATGACATAGACTAACTAGTGCGACTGACTCTGACTCTTTTTTTTTGGATTTTTTACATGCTTTTGATTTTTTTCTTTTTGAAGTTTTCTAATGTTTTTGAATTTTTTCAAGACATTTTGTGATGTTTTTGGATTTTTGTGATGGTTTTACATCTTCAGAATAGCCAATTTAAGAACCAATATGATGTAAGTCAAGTGCTTTCCCTGGTCAGGTATAAGACCAATTGATTATGAATAGGATAGGACAAGGGATAAGAAGTGTGCTCAATGTCAATTGTTCCAAGTTATGGAAAAGACAACCATTTATTATGAATGGTATGTACAAGCGATGGATGGGAAAGATATGTGATATGTACAAGGATATAGATAAGAGAGATAGGTGGTATGCACAAGGAAGTCAGATTGGAATGATGGTAGACAAAGGAGTAGAGTCTACTACACATGGTGCCTGTTTGCCAGGTTTTCACCATGGTACTTATCCAAAGTGCCACCGAAGTGGTTTTCACTATTGAACAAATTATTTCTCTTTACTATTTTTTTTTTTTGTTTTTAATTTTTTGATTTTTTTTTATGTTACCAAGACACCTATTTTCCAAGTTCTCATCTAGGTAATGATTTTTTTTTTCAATTCTTTTTGTATTTTTTTGATGATTAAGACAAGACTCTCAGAAGCTATACATAGAACTTCTTCAAGTGAAGGCTGTTGATTGGTTCTAATAATGGTTCTCCTTTAGGAGTAGAGAGTTGATATGCTCTTGATCCAAATGCTTCTATAACAATGTAGGGTCCTAACCAATTTGGTTCAAACTTTCTTGGTTTTTCTCTTTATGCTTGATTCTTTAGATTCTCCATTAAAACCAGGTCACCAATGTCAAATTTTCTATTCAAGACTTTCCTATTGTAGCTACGACAAAGATGATTTTGATATGCTTGGAGATGATCTAATTCCTTATGTCTTCGTTTATCTAGGATTTCTAGCTCATGTAGTCTTGAAACATAGTACACTTCATCATCAATATGCCCTTTCAAAGATACCCTTAGGGAAGGAATCTCGACCTCAATAAGAAAGATGGCCTCAGAACCAAATACTAAGGAATAGGGAGTGGCACTAGTGGGAGTACGAATGCTTGTGTGGTAAACCCATAAGGCTGGATTAAGTTGTAAATGCTAATCACAACCAACATCATTAATAGTCTTTTTGAGGATTTAGATGATTTTATTATTAGATTCCTTAGCTTGGCCATTACCTTGTGGGTAATATTGAGTGGAAAAGTTGTGTTGGATATGGAATTCTTCATAGAGATGATGGACTTCTTGGTTATTGAATGGATGGCCATTATCAGTGATTATGGACTGAGGGACACAATACTGACAAATCATATAGTTTAGGATAAACCTAGAAATATGTGTTCCAGTGATGTAGGTCATGGGAATAGCTTCAATCCACTTAGTAAAGTACTCAGTGGTAGTAATAATGAACTTATGGCCATTGGAGGATGTGGGGTGTATCTTACCTATGAGATTGAGTCCCCATTAGGAAAATGGACATGGTGACATTATAGGATGGAGCTCCTGTGCTGGTGCATGTATCAAGTCTCTGTGTACCTAACATTGATGACATTTCTTGACAAAGATATATAAGTCCTTTTCCATGGTAGGAAAATAGTAACCCAATCGCATAATATTCTTAGCTAAGGTAGGACCACTAGAATGGGATCCACATATACCCTTATGTACCCTATGCAAGGTTTCTTGTGCTTCTTCAGTATCGAGACATCTCAATAAGGTATTGTCTAAGGAACATATATAAAGGGTATCTTCGATGATGATATACTTGGTTGCCTTACACATAAATGTCCTACGTTGGTTGTTGGAAAGGTCAAGGGATAGGATTTTGGCATGGAGTTAGTCATATATGTCTTTATACCATGGGGAATTGGGACCAACAATCTCACACACCATCTCCAAATCTGGGATTTCATAAGCAGGGACCAAAAGTTGTTCTACCAAAAACTCAAATTTAGGCATGTTGCTAGGTATGTCCAAGAGTGAAGCAATAGTAGCCATGGCATTTGCTACCCTATTTAGAACATGAGGTATTTGATGAAAGTCAACCTTGTCAAAATATTCTTTGAAACTATCTTCCATGTGTTTTTATGGAGCCAAATTTTCATCTTTAGTCTCATAGTTATCATTTACCTGTTGGATTACTAGTTGAGAATCACTATAAACCTATAGGTTATTAATCTTCCATTTAACTACCATGCATAATCCTATCACAAGAGCCTCATATTGTAATATGTTATTAGTACATGGAAAATAAATCCTAAATGAATTACGAATAGAGTCACCATGTGGTGTGATAAACAATATACCAACCCTTGAGCCATGATTTGTGTGGGACCCATAAAAGTATGATTTCCATTTTGTTCCTATGTCAAGAGTGAATATGAACCCATCAAGAAAATCTGCAACTAAAGGGTGATTTTCTTGTATTGGTGCATCAACCAACTGAACATCATTGACTTGTCCTTTGATAGATTTTCTTTCTGCATACTGGATATCATATTCACTGAGTACCATTACCCATTTAGCCAGTTGTCTTATTAATGCTACTTGCTAAGGATATATTTCAAAGGATCCATCTTTGCAACTAACATAGTTTGGTGGTTTAACATGTATTTCCTATGTTTTTGAATAGAAAAAAACTACTACAAGACAAGCACATTCAATGGTACTATAATTGAGCTCATAACCTACCAAAGTATGACTGATATAGTATATTTCCCTTTCATGACCCTCATTTTCATTCTATGGAAGTGATGCTCCTAATGTTGAGGTGGTGGTTGATATGTAGAGAATTAATGGTTGTCCCTCAATAGGTTGCATTAACACTGGTGGCATGAGTAGGTAATCTTTGATTAGTTGAAAAGCTTCTTGGCACTTACCTGTCCATACAAAGGATACTCCTTTTCTGAGTAGATGTTGAAAGGGATGTGTCTTATCTACTAACTGCATTATGAATCTCCTGATAGACTGTAGTCTCCTTTGTAGTGTCTTTAGTTGACTGAGATTAGCTGATGGAGGCATGTCCATTATAGCTTTCATTTTTGCTAGGTCCACTTCAATGCCTTGTCTAGAAATGATGTATCCTAGATTTTTCCCTGATTTAATGCCAAATACACATTTCTTTGGATTTAGCCTCACTTTATATTCTTCTAAACTTTGAAAAATCTTGTCCAAAACCTATAAATGATCATCCCTTGTCAATGATTTAGCTATCAGATCATCCACATAGTCCTCCATAAGAGTGTGTATGAGGTCATGAAAAATAGTCATCATGACTCGTTAATATGTTGCTCCAACATTTTTAAGTCAAAAGGGCATGATATTCCAACAATAAGTTCCCTAGGGATAGGTGAAATATGTCTTAGGTTGGTGTTTAGTTGCAATTCAGATCTGATTATACCCTTAAAATCCATCCATGAGGGATAACATCCCATAGCCTGATGTTAAGTCAATAATCATGTCAATGTTTGGTAGATGAAAGTCATCTTTAAGACATTCTTTGTTTATATATCTAAAATCTATACAGATGCGGATGCCCCATATTGGTTTTGTGACTAGTACCAGATTAGAAATCCAATCTGCATAGTCAATTGATCTGATAAATCCAACATCCAACAATTTCTTTAATTCAGCCTTGACTAGTAGAGCAATTTGTGGGTACATTTTCCTCAATTTCTATTTCACTGGTTTAACACTTGGTTATAAGGGTAAATGATGTAATACCAATCCAGGATCTAGCCTAGGCATGTTGGCATATGACCATGCAAAATTGATCTATCTTTGTGTGAAGAATTTATGAAATTTTTGCTACTCTGCTTTTGTCAAAGATGCTACAAAATAGACTAGTCGAGGATTCTCTTCAGTGCCTATGTTGATTTCCATAGATTATTTAACTAAAATGGGTGAATTTTCCTAAGAAACAAGGAGAATGTTCAAACCTCCATCCTTAGGTGTCTTAGAGAGGTTTTCGCCCTTAGATGCATCCTTATTTTTGGTTTTTTCACTATCCAAAGGTGCCTTTCAGTTTTCACCTAAGGACTTTTCATTTTTATTATTTTCATTCTTTTTCTTCTTTTTGTGATTGGAGGGTTGAACAGATTCCCCAAAATATGCCATGTTATCCAAGTCTATGGTAAATCCAACCTTATGATCACCACTAGGTATGCCTTCTCGTAGTCCTAGGTACTCAGCTATTGCTTCATCATTCTAAAAAATGTCTAAGAAAGGAATGTCTTGTTGGCCCCAATTGATGAGCTTGGGATATACTAAGGGCGTGTCATCATTAGAGGTGTCAAAGTTCAAAGGGTTAAAGGTAAAATTTGAGTTTTTCACATAGTCACAAATTTTTCTTATCAAATCCTCTTTGCTCTTTTTCTTGGGCATAGGTGGATTTTGAGGTGGGCCTATTGTCAAGGTTTGGTTATCTGAAGTGGATTTGTTAGGTTCCCAAGATGTAGGATCAAGATATTCCCAATAGTAATGTTTAAACCATTCCTCTTTTGTCAAAGTCTTCGGTGGACAAGAATTCAATGGATTTGTTGAGGATTTTAGCATTTGGTCAAGTTCTCCAAATAGTTTATCAAGGTCCATGACAGATGTGGAGAATAGGGAATCCCACTCATTTTCATTAGAGTTAGGGGAATCATAGTAGGGTAGGTCAAATGGCTCATCAGATGTCTTGATAATTCCAAAAGCACTTGCTTCCTCTAGTAAAGGTGATGTGGTACTAGAAACGTCAATCTAGAGTGGTTGAAACCCAAGCCCTAGGCCTTTTGGCCATTTAGAAACAATGATAGATTCAGTCCTCCCATTTTTATGTAACGCTAAGCCACTATGTCCATTATATCCCTTACTTTGCATTATGGTAACATATTTTCCATATTGATCTGTAGGTATTTGAGCAAGTGGAGAAGTTTCTTCATTGTCTTCTTTGTGTAACCAGGAGGTTACATCTTCTTTGTTTATGGCTTGCTTACTTAATTCTCCCTATTTTGTGAAATTTGTTGTGGGATGAATGTGTATGGTGACAACTGATTGTCTCCTATCTTTTTTAGGTAAACCGTATGATTTAGGAGGAACCGGATGGCTAACACAATAAGATGTCTTAATGTGATATTCACCACAACCCTTATCCTGGATCTCAAACTTAGCAGTGGAAGGTAGTGATGGAAAAGTGGATGTTTTAGAGAGAGTGGATGGATTGACATAGTGGGATGAAGTGGATGATGAAGCTTCTTGATTTATAGGCACCTAGCATTGGGGTATCTCTCATAGATTAGTACAATATTGGAATGGATCTAGGTCACCATATATTGTAATCTATGTGCCATTGTAGGAGAATTTTAGGCATTGATGGTAGGAAGAAGGGACTACATTCATAGCATGAATCCATGGTCTACCTAGAAAAAGTTTGTATGGGAGGACAAGATCCAAGACTTAAAAGTTTGTCTCCATAACTTCAGGACCAATTTTGATGGGGAGTGTTACAAATCCCTTTGATCATCATAAGACTTAATAAAAATTCTTTTGGTGGTGTCCACACATACCTCTAAGAAGCATAATTCCTTAACCAATTTTAAGGTGCAATGATTCAACCCTACTCCTTCATCTACAAAGACTCATCTAACTTTCATTTTATGAACAAGGACTTCAAGGTGCAAACAGTCATTATGATTTGTCTTCTTAGTTGCATAGTCTTGTTCGTAGAAGGTAGCATGATTATTGTTGGTTAAGTAACCTACCATCTCTTGGAAATGATTGACATCAAGGTCGTTGGAGATAGTCATGCTTTGTAAACCCTTGTCTAGAATGGATCAATGATCGGGGGAGATACGCAACAGTTCCAATCTAGATATTTGGGTTGGGATCTTCTCCAACTGGTCAAGTAAGTTATTCTGAGGCTTGGAGTTTTGTGGTATTTGGTGGGATGGAGGACCTTGGATGGTGATCTTGGTTCGATGAGTGTTGATAGTGCACTCGAGAGTTTTATTTATGGTAATAGTATTGACATGCTCATTGGCAGCTCAAATGGGGTTTATGATTGGGCCACTATAATCATGCTTGACATTAGTGTAGTTGGCCAAAGTATTGGTCTTCTTTCCCAAACTAGGGGCTTTTCCTTTCCCATGGTCATGGAATAGATATGAAAAGACCTTGTGATCAATGTTTGAAGATGTTTATTTTTGTCCACTGACTTCAATAGTTTTGTTCTCGACAAATTCTTGTATGATGTTTTTTAGTTGTCGTAAATTTTGTAGGCTGTCAATTAGTCTGATGGAAATCAAAAAAGGCATTGTCATCCCACCAAAATGGTTTGAATTTCCCTGGATTGTATTGTCTTGGCTCTTGAATCTATACGAGATTGTGTTGCAATAGTTGTTTGAAGACCAATTCAATGGTTTCCCCTAAGGGAGTGAACTCACGTTTTGGAAACCTACTTTGTTGTTGTGGTCGTTGGGTGTTTTGGATAGTGTTGGGAGTTTGATTGACAGTGTTGAGTGTGTTGGTAGAGGGGTTATGTCCTCTAAGTGTAATGACTAGTCCTGCTTGTAAGGTTTTAGCATCAACTACCCCATCATTGGTAATGTTTTTGTTCCTAGACCAAAACTTGTTTTTGTCATTAGAAGTGATCTACACATTTGGATTTTGGTTGGGTGTCTTGAGTTCCCCTTTTTCAATGAGACCTTTTTCTATTATGAGGCCCTTTTCTACTAATTCCGCAAAGGATGTGCAACAATGTATTCTCAAGTCACTTCTCAATTTTGAGTTGAGGCTTTCTTGGAATATAGTGACATTTTGTTTCTTAGGTATCTCTATAGTACATCAACTAGCTATACTTCTCCATCTCTGGAAGAAGGCAATAAAATTTTCCCCTTCATCTTGTGTAGTGTGACACAAGGTTGCTATGTTGATCTCGTTGTCAATGTTAAAGAAGAAGTGTTCGATAAATGTTTTGGCCAATTCACCCCATAATTTTATGCCATATTGGTGACCCAAAAACTATTCCAATACAATTTCAATAAGACTTCATGGAAAGAGTCTCACAAGATAGGTGGGGTCATATGTGACATCTATGCACATCATGGAAAATTCCTTTATGTGTTCGATTGGATTATGCTTTATGTTATATTTGGGCAAGTTTGGTATAATATACCCATGTGGTAAAGGTGTCATGTATAATGATTTTTCAAAGGGAAATGGGCATAAATCCTTTTCTGAGAAATTTCTCTTGTTAGACACCACCATGTTATCCATTTGTGTTTATAGGGCATGCATTTGTGTTTGTAGGACGTCAACTTGCGTTAATGATGTGTTAGATGGATTGTTTGGGTCTATGTATGTGTTTTGGAATCAACATTTTTTGATTGATTTTGGTTAAGTGTCTGTATGTAAAGTGGATTTTGATTTGGAATGTTAGTGAATGGGTTTTGATTCAAAATCTTTATGAATGGATTTTGATTTAGGATTTGTGAAAATGGATTTTGATTTGGAATCTATGAGAAGAGGTTTTTGATTTGGAATTTGTGAAGTGGTGGGTTAGCTTCCATATTGAAAGGAGGGTATGTTTCCTATCTGTGAGACCCCAATTTGTGGTACATTACCAATGACATTGACACTTGGTATAGCTACAATCTATGGAATGGTACTAGTGACATTGACACTTGGTATAGCTGCAATCTATGTAATGGTACTAGTGACATTGACACTTGGTATAGGAGTTGGCATTTTAGGTCTTTTTTTCCCAACAAGAGGACTGAAGGGATTGGATGATGACACCCCTATGGTAAAATTTAGACCCTGTGTCAAGCTAGATGTACCAAATGGAGATGTGTGTATCATTTGAGAACTCTGTGTAGGTACTCCAAATGATATAGCGGTAGTCACTTGAGGTATAGTTGCACTAGTAGTTGTGTTTGTTCCTTGGGTAGATGTTGTTTGCAAGGTACGAATGTTGAATCCAGGAGGTAACTTGGCACCTTCTACTAGAAATTTAGCTAAGTACCATTTAGGATCATTTGCTAGATAGTCATCTACAAAGGAGGAAAACTCAGGGTCCTGTGTAGCAACATCTATGTCTTCGACTACGGTGCGCCCTTATGTGTCTATAATGACAAATTTGTCTAAAAAAGTTTTGTGAGGTCTCGATGAGGATGTCCGTGAAAAGGTTTTTGAGAATGGATTGATGAAGTCATTTGGATCAACCATCTTTTCTATTTCTTTCCTTTTAGATCTTGTTTTAGCCATGTAAGATAAGCTCAAAGTGCAAGTGATGCAAAAACTAAGTCTATAGATGGTATGAATCTAGTCTATGTTTTTGGGATTTTCTGGATATAAGGAATGAATGCAGCTATTTTTTTAGTTTTTCTTGCAAATAAGGAATGTCTAAAATGATGCTATCCTAGGATGACAATGTCTAAATATGAAAAATTCTAAGTGATCAATTTTGGAAGATTCTAAAAGAGGTTACCTACCACCTAAAGCTTTAACCCAAGTTTCAATTTAATTTTGACAAATAACTTTCGTAGGACAAGGATCAAAAGATAAGGTGAGCTCCCAAACTAGACTGATGAGCTGGAAGGACTCATATGTAGGACAAAAGATATGATGACAAATGACTAGGTTCAATGGCAATATTCATTGAAGCAGGGGTTTATCCAAAGTGTGGAAAGTTCCTATTCTAATATCTACAAATAATGATTCTTCTAAAGGTAGTAAGGACTCCTAAAATGAAAGTAAGATCTACAACTAGGATTCCTATCACCATGACTAAATGATACCTAAAGGATGCAATTGTCCAAAGTATGAGAAAAATTTTGAGTTTCTATCCAAGGATCACTATAAAAGGATAAGTTAGATACTGGTATGACTGTTTGGTTTTAGTCAGTGACAATGAATTCTAGTTTTTAGTAATTAGGAAAAAGTGTTGTAGGATGACAAATGAACCACAAAATTTAACAGATGTGGTCTACTGGTAAATTAAGTCATGGATTTGTATCAGGAAAATGCAACTAGGTATGTCTAGGATCATGATGGGACAAAAAGTGATGATATGAAGGGTATGTGGCTAATGACTTTTTTTTTACCCAAAATTGATGAAACGAAAAGAGTTTTCAAAGGATATTTTCAACTTTCCACCAATATAAATTATGCTTTACTTTGAATTTAATTAATAATTATTATTCATTTTCTATTTGAATTATGACTAAAGTCCTGATTGATAGGCTGATTGAAAAACATCTATAGCTTTCAAATGGTATCACATTTTTTGAATTTGAAACATGTGTCACATTCTATGCTTATACTATAGGATTAAAAAAAATGAATTTCATGATGTTTTGACCAAGTTAAGGTGGTTAGACATACAAGTTTTTATATTTTTTAAAAGTTGTAATATAAAATTCATAATTAATTATTTAATCGAAAAAATTACAAAAAATATGCATCACATCTAGACATGAGTCCTCTACGATATCTAAAATCTTACAATTTTTTTTATCATTTTATTATGGTTAGGGTCAGGAGACACCTAATTCTTATTTTTTCCTGAAATTTAAGTACTCTTGCATTGAAATTTCAAATTTTCACCGAATAGATTTAAAAAAAAAAAAATCTAGTAGTTTAGAAACTACATTCAATTTTCTACAAATTCTATTCTTACATATTTTTGAAATAATATAGATAACTTATTCAAATTTTTACAGCAAGTTGCCTAACTCTCATTTTTCTAAATTTTTTGTGACTTAAGGGCCTTTTTTTCCATGATGATCCTGCACATACCCAACTTTGTATCAGATAGATGTGACTCACTATATCAGATGTGACTTAGACTTAATCAAATGTGGTTTTCAGACTTAGACAGTGTGCTGGTAAACAAACGTTCAACTTTGTGATAGGGCATATGTGTCATTCCATACTAAAAATGCAACTCGCCTAATCAGATGGATCATAGAGGGTTTCAAATGTAGTTTTCTAGTATAAGAGGCAATTAATAGACTTGACATGTGCGACTTAGGATATCAAATGGGGTATTGCTGTAAGAAAATGTGACTTGTTTTTTTATAGATGTGACTCACTAGTAAGCATATGTGACTTAGTTTCTGTTAAATGATAGTTTGGACTAAATTTTGATAGATGTGACTTACTAATTAAAAAATGCAACTCAGTTTAACAATTGCAGTTTTCTAGTGAACAAATGCATTTTTTGGGTAAAATGTAGGTTTTTGACTCACTATTTCTAATCAAATTTTTGGAAAATAACAAACACTCAAAAAACATAGTATTTTAGACATGAACAAAGTATAATTCAAATGAAGAAAAGTACGATCCTAAGGGTGAATGTGACCATATCTTACTGAGTTCTCACTTGGGTTTCCCCAGCTATGCTTATTCAAAGTGGATGATTAAAAGCTTGACCCCACTAGCTCCGCTCCATGACACTCACTTCTCTGAGGTAGCCAAGATTCAATACCCATGAAACTCCCATGGAATACTTCTCATCTCTACAAAGAATCATATCAATGTGAGATGGCTTCAGAGGTCTGACCTCCTGCACTAGTAGATAGAAGGATTTGGGTTTCTAAAACAAAGGGTTTCTAGTAAGGGATTCTATGAATAGAGATCCCATCTTCAATAGCCTAAGATTGGGAAGGTCTCTCCTTCTCTCATCACCACTGAGTCTTGGGAGACTGAGGGTCTCACAGCTTAGCTTCGAATAATGCTAGCCACTCCTTGGGGTACAATTTTTTTCTCCCCCCTTTGATATAGCCCATTGGAAAATGTGCTCAAGGTCAAACCCTGAGGTGATGAAATCCCTAGGGAAGCCTCTCTTAAAAAAAGAAAAAGACCAATGTGTACGCACACACTGGATCAGGTAACATAGAGTGTGCAAGTGCACAAAACACGGTAGATAGGGTTCTTTTTGTGGGAGTAAATGGTGACTCCCCAACACCCCCAAGAATAGTTGCTAACCAAAACCACTTCCACAAGAGAGAGAGAATGGCAAGAAATATTGCTTCACAATGCAAGATTGATTAATGATTGAATATGATTTAATTGTACATGAGATGCCTTGCTTATAAAGGCAAGGTAGAGAGATAGGATTAGACATGATCATGACAAGTTTCTTAATCCTATTACATGTGACAACTAACTACCTAAGAATCATGCAATATAGCTAGATAAGATAAGTTCTAGAAAATCCAACTAAGACTTCTAGAAATAATCTTATATCCTAAGTAAACTTAACCATGTGAATATATCCCCTAATTACCTAGTGAGTGAATTATCTAGGTACAAGACATTTATTCACACCAACACCCCCCCTTAAGTGCAACTTATGGAGAATATTATTATGTAAACTATGCAAAGACTATGACTATGGGTCCCGGCTACGAGGCCATGTTAGGTACCCATTTACAATGTAAATGCAAACAATCTCTCACAAGTGGAGAAAAGGAGAAAACCTAATGGGACAAAACTCCTCTCCAAAAGAGAGAAAAAAAAAAAATGATGTATGGAGGACTCAATGATACCCCCCAAGGACTACATCCATCATGTATATACAATCATTTACCCCCCCCATAAGAGGGAAATAGAGAGACAAGATATCCAAGCCCCAACAATGTGTGATCACCTGCAAGTATGGATAATGTCTGAAGATAAAACATAATCCAATGCCTCCAAAAAATGTTTCTCCCCTTGGGAAGAAGATACACCATGTACAACTACAGAAATTCTTCCCATTTAGAATAGGAATTAGAAGGAAGAGGAATTCATATGTATGAAGATTGTGTCTTTGAAATCTGCTCATGTGTTTCCAAGTTCTTGGATGATGAAGATGATGCCACAATCTAATTAGGTGCATGCCCAATCACAACAAACTATGACAAACCAGGAACAAGTGGAAACTAATCTTGAGAAAGCTTCAAAGAAAAACATGAAGTGACAGTAGTTGATCCATGACTATCATCAAATAGGAGAGATAGACCCTCAAATTGGTCTTTCAAATATGCAATGTGAGACTCCACAAACAAAGAAGTAATGTCTGTCAAATAGGAATCCCAATCAAGAAGACTATTAGATACATATTGCAATGAATCACTGGAAGTACTCAATGACTGGTCAACAGAAGATGAAGAGTTAGGAACCTCTGAAGCATCTCCAATCTCCTCCAAAGGATCACAAGCATGGGTTAACAACTCTAAAGAATGAAGAAGCACATTTGAGTTGGAAAGAGGATCTTCAAGAGATGGAGAAGAATCATGGTCTTCATATACCTCTCTAGTGTGAGTCCAAAGAGCATGAGGACATTCGAAGTGAATAAGTGTCTCCAAAATTTCATCATTTACATTTTCAAAAATAACTCTAAAGACTCTAGCCCTAAAGCCTTTCCAAATGTAATACTCATAATTTGTGCTAGGACAAGGAGCTTTATTAAACAAATATGGAAATAGATTCCACTCACCAAGATGAGTGAGAATTAAATTACTCCATTTCCTATAGTTCCCTTTCTCCAAAGTAATTAAGAAACCCATTTACAAACATATGAGCTCTGAAAGCCAAAAATGGAGATTTGTCTTCAACCTGGAGAAAGAGGCAGAAAAATACAAAATATCTACACCATTGAAAAGTTGACACTTCTAGATTTTCGGCGATACCTTGTTTCTAAAAAATGGCCTCTGTTTGCAAAAGTTATGAAAAATGAAAAAAAGGCCTATAGAAAGGCACTTATGGGAAAAAATGAGTCACCAAAAGACTAAATCAGTGCAAAAATTAGGCACTTAGGGCTTAACACTTGGTCACACATGTGACCTTAGGCACAAAAAAAGAAAAATAAAGCCCAATCATTTTGGCTAATAAAACTAGTCTTTAGACAATACAAGTAATAAAGTGTGGCCGTTGAGCTAGTAGTATATTAACTTATCACAAAGTTGTATATATTTAAGGCAAGGTTCTAATCAAAATTATAACTTGCTAAAAAAATCTGCCGATGAATATACCTATGGAAACTTTAAAAGTCGTTTGATTTGATAGTGCACGGGAAACGAGGGGGCCTTAGATAATAGTACCAATCCATAAAAACCATGCACTAAGGACCAACTTGACATTTTCACATGAAAGGATGTTGACAAAGGAGGATAGTACTTTGACCGGGCCCTAGATAAGAGGCCAAGAAATGTTGTACTCTGACCAGTAAACTATGGCCAATGATTGAATTCCAAGGGGCTCGGTCGGAGCACAATAAACAAGTGCCAAAAAATGAGCTATTATGTAAGTAGACGAATATAAGAGCCAATCAAAATACCATGAACTAAGCAGATGATGTACAATATGAGACTGCAAATCAGTGAGATAAGACCGATTGATGAATATAGGACTGTCACCGACTGCCTTGATCTGATGATGTGAACCCGACAAATCCTACCGTAGTGATGTGATGAGGTGATGTGATCCACAGTACCTACCACAGAATGACATCGGATGTGACCTGAGATTGTACCCTATGCTTTGAACACTAAATGGTACCAATCGGTAATAAACAAATAACCATTGATCGATTGCTCCAATGATAGCCGAGTAATAAAAATGCCACAAAAATAATAAAAGCCTGACTATATCTAATTTTTGCCCAATATAATAGAAAAATTTACCCCAATTTTTTTTAAAACACCATAGAAAATATTTTACAAAATATTTTTTTGCAAAATTGGAAAAATTGTACCACTTGGTAAGCTGTCCCAGCAAAAAAAAAAAAATCCTCAAAAACAACTTTACCCAAAATGGACGGATTGGTAGTCAAAATTCATCTGCAGAGCCTTTTGATCTCAACCATGAGGTCTTTGAAACCCCAATCTGCACCCAACAAAAAACTTCAAGCCAACATAAACCCTCTGAGAAGGAATCAACAACACCTAAAGAGCTTTGATACCATGTGGGAGTAAATGGTGACTCCCCAACACCCCCAGGAATAGTTTCTATACCAAAACCACTTCCATAAGAGAGAGAATGGAAAGAAAGCTTGCTTCACAATGCAAGATTGATTAATTGTTGAATATGATTTAATTGTACATGATATGCCTTGCTTATAAAGGAAAGGTAAAGAGATAGGATTAGACATGATCATGACAAGTGTCTTAATCCTATTACATGTGACAACTAAATACCTAGGAATCATGTAATATAGCTAGATAAGATAAGTTCTAGAAAAACCAACTAAGACTTCTAGAAAGAATCTTATATCCTAAGTAAACTTAACCATGTGAATATGTCCCCTAGTGAGTGAATTAGCTAGGTACAAGAAATTTATTCACACCAACACTTTTTAAGCTCTAATTGAAATGTTATTTATTCTAAACAGACAGTCTTGTTTCAAAATAGTCTTTGACACACGTCCTACAAAATAATTCATCAGTATTTTCAAATTTATCTTCATTGATCATTCTACAAAAAGGTTTCAAAAACTTGTCTTCTATGCTATGTCCTGCAAACATGTTAACTCCTTAAAAACACATGTTGCAAACAAAAAATTAGTTGTAATGAAAAACACAATGAAAACTTTAAAATCATAATTTGGACTCAGAAATTATACTAGTTAGATGCGTCATGCAAGGTAGCAGATGTGTCACAAGTTTTACCCATCAATTGTGTTGCAGAAAGCCACAAATGTGTTGCGGGTTTTTAGATGCATCACTTTACTCATCATATTTGGCTCATGGTATCAATTGTGTTGTTTTGTGTGTTAAATGCGTTAGACTGTATGATACCTACAAAAGAGAATAAAAGTTCAATGGATTTGTGAAGAGCGTGTCTCCACATTGGGTTCACCAATGTAACATCATGAAAACAAAGTGGATTAAAGTGATAACATCCAATTAAACTCAAATGTAAACTAAGCTAAACAACAAAGAACAAAGGAAAGCTAAAACATAAATATAAAACAATCTCACCTAATAGCTACATAGTTCCATGCATGACCTCAATTGTCCTTCTCCATTTTTTTGTTTGATTATAATTTCCCTCAGATTTATTTTTGCAAGTATAGCCTATGATTGTGATTTAGAAAAACATTGAAGATTCAGATAATAGATTTCTTCCAAAAGTCATAAGATTTCAGGAGGAGTTACAATGATGAAGATAAAGAAAATTTATAGAAAATAGGGTTTTTGAATGATAGGATTAGATTGAAAGATAGATGGACAATTCAAATTAAAAGACTCGACAAGCATTGAGATTAGTGTTAGTAGTGATGTGAGTGATAAAGCATAAAAGGTGAAGATCAAGATTAAATAATGATTTAATCTTTAGTTGAAAGTATTTGAAAATTAGAAGAATAATGATTGCATGTAAAGGATGGAGATGGAATAAAAGAAATAATATGTTCAAATGCACGAATGAATGAATTAATTAAATAAATTTATTTAATTAATACAAGTCTACATGCATAAGAATTTAAACTAGATAACTGACTGGTTAAAACAAAGAGTCTATTCATTAGAGACAATCAAACATTAAATCAAGAGATGATTGGTTGATTTAAATAGATCTCTACTTGAGTGATAAGTGAATAATTATATAACTAAGCTATTACCTAATTATAGAAGAATATGCCAGGAATATTCCTTTTATGAATTAAATGATTATTTAATTCACTATTCAAAAATTAAACATTAAATAAATTAAAATTTATTTAATTGACTAAAGAAAAAGTTAAAGAATAATTAAATAATTAAAGTATTTGTTTAATTATAGTCGAAAGTGTGACAAGAATAAATTAAATAAGAATGTATTCAATCTTAGAAAGAGGATAAAGTTAATTAGTGATGTAATTAAATAAAGAATATTTATTTAATTAATTAGGATTGAATAAAGATACTTAATGAATTAATTAAATAATTAAAGCTATTTAATTAATTGAGGAATAAAGGTTAAAATGATTTAATTAAATAATTAAATTTATTTAATTAATAGATAAGAAAGGACTTTAGAAAATAATTAAATAATTAACATTATTTAATCATGACAAATGAAGGTATGAATTATGAAGAAATTGAAGTCACGGGCCTAGACCAAATTTCAGTGTCTACACATGTCATGAAAGATGAGGGCCATTGCTCTTTGATAGGTTCCTCCTACATTCGTTAACCTGAATGGCATCACATTCTAGCAACAAGTTCCCCATAGAAAAGTGAACATATTTTTATGTTGATCCTCCTTAGAAATTGTAATTTGATTGTAGCCTTAAAAACCATCCATAAGTGACAACATTTCATGCCCAATGGTTAAGTCCATAATGAGATTGATTTTGGGAAGAGGGAAATCATCCTTCAGACATGCCTTCTCCAGAACTTTGAAATCAGTGCATATTCTAATGCCCCCAATGGGTTTTGAGACTGGTACCAGGTTTGAAACCCACTTAGGATAATCTATTAATCAGATGAATCCAATGTCAAAAAGTTTTTTTAATTCAAGTTTGACCAAAAGTGCAATCTGGGGAAGCATCTTCCTTAATTTCTGCTTAATTGGTTTGGCTTTAGTATAAACTGCTAAGTGATGTACCACCACTTCTAGATCAAGGAATGGCATATCTATGTATGACCATGCAAAGTTAGTTTTTCGCTCTTTGAGGAATGCTACAAGATTCTTTTGTTCTTCATCTAACAATGATTCAACTTAGAAAGTGATCTTAAGTGATTCCTTTGTTCCCACATTGACTGTAGTGGCCTTTTCTGCTAGTACTAATGACTTCTCTAGATGCATTGCACTAAGGTGAAGATTGAATCTCTCATCCTTGGGCACCTCAGAGAGGTTTTCACCATTGGATGTGTCATTTTTTTTTACCATTTTAGGATCAGAAAGGCCACTAGGTGGTTTTCACACAAGGATCTGCATGTTAGTTGCATTTCATTTATTTTGTGGTTGAAGGATTCAATCATCTCCCCATAGTATTCCCCTATGTTGAGCTTTATGTCAAAGCTTTCTTTGTGATTTTCCCATGATAATTTTTCATGAAGTCCCATGAATTCTAAGATCACTTCATTTTTTTTAATAAATCTAGAATCAATGGTCCTTGTTGGTCCATGCCAATGAGTTGTGGGTATACTAGGCATATTCTAGTTGGTTGGTTGCTTGAGACAAAGGATGTTATGGATATCATAAAGATTGTGTTGTTCTTAAATAGATCAGCAACATCAAGGGGAAAGTCATCTAAGGTTGTATCACATGATGTAGGTGATCAAGAGGAAACCTCAACTCGTTTAGCAAAAATTCCTTTGCCAATAAGTGTGACCTTGCTAGTAATACAACCTAAGCCAAGATTATTTATTTGTTTCTCAGGAACAATGGGTTCTAGTAAATCATTGTTATTATGTCCTAGCTTTTCATTCTTGTTATATCCCCAATTTTGCATGAATTGCAGGCCTTTGTTGTCATTATCTATGGGAAGAGCAGGAATAGGTCATTCATCTTGATGGAGAATTTTTGATATTTCTTCTTCATTGATATCTTCTTTGTTCAAATCTCTCCATTTGGTGAAGGTAGTAGCTGCCATCTTGATTGTTTTGGGTTCTTTGGTGCTAGATGTGGGTTTCCCATGAGATTGAGGAGAAATTGGTAACTCTCCTAAGAAAAAAGTGTCTTTCAATAGTTTGTAGTTTCCACAACCATCATTGTAGATCATTGCTTTGACATCGGCTATGCTCTGCATAGTGGGAATTTTTGTTGTTGAGGTAGATTCTAGGGATGATGGGTCAATAAATGAGCTTGATGGTGTAGGCCCCTCATCATTTTTAGGTATTTGGGGGATCTTATAGAACTTGGCTTCAAGAATTTTGCAAATAGTAGAAAGGCTCAGGATCTCCATGGATTGTGATTTCTCTACCTTCAAAAGGAAACTTCACACACTGATGATAGGTTGAGGTTATAGCTTTTAGAGCATGGATCCCTAGTCAGCCAAGTAGTATGTTATAGAGAAGATCAAGATCAAGCACTTGGCATGTAGTTTCTACAATAAGAGGTCCCACTTGGATTGGAATTATAATGATTCCTTGTGATACCCATTCTTGGTCATCATATACTTTGATGGTGGTACTTTTTTTCTTCTCAATAGTATCTTCTAAATAGCCCAAATTTTTGATCAACTACAACGTACACATGTTCAAACCAGTACCTCCATTTACCAAGACTCTTTTGACCTTGTTTTTATGAATGAAAACCTCAAGATGTAAAGCATGGTTATCATATAACTGTGATGGTAGGTATTTCTTAGAAAAGGTAAAAAGATGGTTTGTAATATGCCCTACCATAGCTTGAAACTGATCGATATCAATGTTCTCAGGAACAAATGACTCAGACAAGCCTTTTTCCAATATTTCTCTATGTGCAGGGGATAACTATAAGAGTTCTAGGACTAATATTTATGTGGGGGTCTGCTTAAGCTAATCTAGAAGATTGTACTTGCTAGGATTAGATGTGGGAAAAGTAGGTTGTGTCCTATATTGAGATGGGACTCCTTGAACAGATATTTTGCCACACTATGTGGTGACTCCACATTTTGTACTAGCTCCTTTGATGGTAACAACAGTGATAATGCTATTGTAGGAATCCACTACGTAGGAATAGGTATGTTTCACATTGGTGTAATCCTTAGCTTTTTCATTTTTATTTTCTTTGTTATAATCTAGCATAGGGTTCTTGTATATCTTAAGATCATGATTCCCAACTGGTACCTCAATAGATATGGTATTGTTTTCTATGAGATCTTGGATGATGTTCTTGAGTTTCATGCAGTTTGTTGTTTTATGCCCTTTGATTTTGTGAAAGTCATAGAGATCACACTTTTTGTACCAAGATGGCTCCTCTTGTGGTTCTTGGTAGTTTTCAAAGTTGGGAAGTGTTATCAGATTTGACTCTACCAATTTCTTCATGATTGTTTTGATGGGTTCTGATCTATGTGTACTTGTGTTTGGGATAGTTGTTCCTGTTTGCATTTTTCCTTTGTTGCATGTTATTTTTATTGATATGATTGTTCTGAGGATGTTTTTTTTGTTACACAGTTAGTTGGATGTTAGCAACTTGATTTTAATTAGGTCTAGGAGCACTTAGAACTACCTTAGCATCTACCACATTGTCATTTTTTATGTTTTTGTTCTTTGCTCAGACACAAGGTTTCTCATTCAAACTAGTTGAAGAATGGTTGTCTTTGTAAGCTTGAGTTTTTACTTGTGAGATTATGGCTCTAGGAACAAGTTTTACGTATGATGTAATGCACTGCATTTTCAAGTGGAATGATAGATTTGGATCTAGATTGGGTAGGTTGATTCCTACTTATTATTCATGGTGCAGGGCACCTAGGTCTTCATGGGAAAAGTTGCAAAGTGTTAGTATTTTGGTGTGGTTAAGTCATTTTGTTTTCACTAATGTCTTTAAGACCATGTTTTATTTCTTTTTGTGTCGGTTGAGTCATTTTGTGTTAGTTTATTGAAAGTTGTCAATTTTGCAAAAAGTTGTAAAAAGTTGCACAAGCAACTTTGCATTTTTGGGTTGTTATGGAATTTGAACAGTTGGGGATTTGAAAAATAGCTGGGAATAGTTTTATTTTGTGTTTTAATGTTTAAATAAGCCTTGTTGTGGTCAAGGAAAGTTTTTGGAGTTAAGTTTTTGGTGATAATCAATAAAATACTCTATTTTCTATGTGTTTTAATTGATTTCTTGCTGCTACATAGAATAGTATGACCTCGTATGGCCTAGAAATGGTCTAAGCTTCATTGGAATTGATGTTGTATTGAATCTTCTAACTTTTGCATTTTGTTTCATCTAATTTCATCAAGTTTGGAGTAAGTTAGGGCAGATTTACTAAAAGTTGTTTGATACCCTTACTAGGGTGCGCCTTGACTATAAATAATGAATCTCTTTCCATTCCATTGATGAAAAGGAATACAAATCAGTGAAAAGGATGTAGGTAGGGTATATTTCATGTTCACAACATTGTAAGAGTAGGGGATGGTTTTAGGTGCAAATTTGGTGATGCCCTAGCCTAATTAACCTCACTTATTAGGCATAGAAGTTGCATAGGAGTTAGAGTTTGTAGAGGAACTCTTAGGTGATTGTTGAAATTGCTTGGAAAGGGTTTGGGAGACACCATGAAACATTTATAAGCCATTTTCATGAAGTTTTGAAGTCTAGGGTTGGAAGACCTTATTGTGACCTAGTGAAGCAAGCCTAATTAGGCCTAATTCCAAGCGTAGCAGTCAAGATTTGGCCTCTGTGTTCCAAAGAACCCCCATCTAAAACTTATATATGTTATCAAAGGGAATAAAGGGTACCTGTAACTGTAATCATATTTTTGGTATGAAGTTTGGTTTGGAAATTGTGTTGGAAAAACCAGTATGGAGTGCTACTAGGAGTTAGCAAACCTAAGAAGAGAAACCCACCAATAAGTGCTAGAAACCTTGAATAATTGGTTAATTTAGGTCAATTTGAATTTAACCACCCCTAATCTACATCAGTTCATTAGGAAGAGGCCACTTGATTTTACTAGCTCTTAGTCTCCATCGTTGTAAGAAATTAGTGAAAGTTTCTCCTTGATTTTATCTAAGTGTATAATTCTTCTAGACTAACATCCATGTCAAGATTGAAGTAGTGATCAATGAATTTATTAGTGGTTTCTTGAAAAGTTTTGATACCAAGAGGTAGATGAGAAAAAAAATCCATAGCATGACTTGCTAAAATTCAAGGGAAGAGACACATTAGATATGAATCATTATAAGCCACTTTCATGTACATGACATTAAATTCTTTGATGTGGTCCATAGGACTTCCTCTCCCTTTATATTTGTCAAATTTTGGAATTTCGAAACTAGGAGGAAATGGTATCATTTCTATGTTCAATCAAATGGGTAAGGACAAAAGTTTTGTGTATTTGATTTCTTTGTCTTGCCCATGTGAAGGTCCTACATTTCCTATGAGAGTACTTTCAATTGTGATGCTAGATTGTCTTGCGGGTTGGTTGGAGGAACATATGGTGGGATGAAAAATGAGTTGTATAGGGAGTATGATGTTGTGAGATTCTGTGAAAGTGATGGATATATTCCTTATGTATTTGGATTGAGGATGTTAAAATGAGGATAATAGGAACGTTGTTATTGTTGTTGGGCATATTATTGAGCTAGTAGGGCTTTCTATTGAGCTTTATGTTGTTGTTGTGCCACTAGGGCTTGCTATTGGGCCTACTATTGTTGGTGTGATAATAAGGCTGCTTGTTGTGCTACTAAGGCTACTTGTTGTTGTCATTTTTGTTGCGCTAAGGCTTCTTGTTGTGCTAAGGCTGCTTTTTGTGCTTTTTGTTGTTGTTGTGCTAAGGTTTCTTGTTGTGCTAAAAAAATTTGTTGAGTTGCTAGGGTTGCTTATTATTGTTGTTGTTGGATGGCTTGTTGATAGGCTTGTTGTGCTTGTTGTAAAGCTAAGGCATTTGCTTGTAATGTGGGATTAGGTGGTTGTTGAGACATTAGTGAAATATTATGGATATTGATGTTTTGATTGGGTAGTGGATTGTTGGTGAAAGGTGGAGGGTTCCCTTGATTTAAAAATTCCTTGTAAGATGGTAGAATAAGGTGGAGGAATGTATGTTTGATGTCTTGATTGATTTGGCATAGTAAAGGGAACTATAGGAAAATATGAAGATGATGTCATTAAATTTTGCAATGAAAATGACACACTAGGACCTTGAGTCCATTGATTAAAGAGATTTCCTTGTCCCGTGTTTTGAGGATTACCTTGTGCTAAAGATGTAAAAAATGGATTTGTGATTAAGGTACTTCCTGGATTGAGCAAACTTGTAACCAATGGATTTTTTTGAGGTGGATTGATGGTAGATGATGTGGATGTGTTTTTTGAAACCAATGGTATAGATGAACCCATTGGAGGATTAGGAAAGGATGTCCCTATTTTCTTCAAGAGTTGACTCTGTGGTATGGTATTGATATCCCCTTGTGTGTTGTTTTGAGATATGGGATCCACACTACTTTGTGTAAAGGTAGGAATACTTGTGGTACTCATGGATATAGATGAAGAAGGATGCCCTCGATATGTTGAAGTTGTGGTTGAATAATGAAGATCAAGAGGTGCGTAATTTTTTTTAGGATCTTCAGGAATGGGAGGAGCACCAAAGCTAGGCGTTCAAGTGGTTATGTTAAATGGAGGATTAGTTTCAAGTGTTCCCACAAGTGTATTGTTTTCAAATGAAAGGGAATGATCAAAGTCTTTAGCAAGGCTTGTTGCAAGACTAGGAATGTAAGTCTGATTTATCCCTAGTGATGGAGTTGTGAAACCTTGTGTTAAATTATATGCCACAAACATCGGGGATATAGGAGCTACATTTTCAAAGGCTTGATGTTCCAAAATTTCCTCCCTAGTGAGTTCAAAGGGGTTGTTTGTGACATATTCTATCTCATACAGTCTTGATGGTGATGAAGGTTGTTGTGATGGTGTAACTTGACTCCTTGGATCACACTCTAAAGGATTTGGATCACTTGAGGTAAATGTCACTTTGGTTTTCTCCATGATTCTCTTGTGTTGTGATCTAGTCTTTACCATAAATGTTGTGTCACCTGTGGGAGAGTTTTGTTGTGATTTTTAATGTTTGAACTCTTTAGTTGACTCAAATCTAGGTAAAAGAGATGCTCTAAGTATTTTAGGATAAATTGTGATGGTGGGTGGTGAAAAGATGAATGATGTGGAGAGTGATCTTTGAAATCATTTTGAAACAACACTTTTGACTTAGTCTTGATGTTCAGATGTTGGGATAAAGGATGTTTATGAACTTGTAAATATTTACGGTAGACTCATGACCTTCAAGATGAACTAGTTCAAGGATGATAACTAGATTAACTAAGAGCATGGAAAATGATACATTTCACATGCAAAGTAGCTAAGTTAGAAGTTGATTTGATTTGATTTGATGTTTAAGTCACAAAGTGTTGGTGTACTTGAAATTTTGAAAATATAGGTGATGTGAGAGATGAAATTTGATGAAGGGGTGAGTGAGATGTTTGACCCAATGTTGACCTCAAGTGAACCTTTGTTTTGACAAGGCCAGGGTAGTGAGAATGATGCTAGACCTCTAAAATGTTCAAATCCTAAAGGACCAAGATTGAGCTAGATAAGAGGATGGATGGAGATGTTTAGACTATTTTAGATCCTCCTAGCTTGAGCATAAAAGTTTCTTAACAAGCGGTAATGGTTTTGATAAAGTATTGAATCCCACTTCCTACTGAATTGTGCAATACAATATCTACATTTGCAATGATGGGATGGAGATCTTCCCCTATGGATTTTGATTGTGTGATGGATCATTTAGAGGAGTTTGATATCATGTAAAAATATCAAGGTTTTGACTCTAAAAGAATGCATATAATTTTGGACTGTACCTTGAAGTGTTTCTATAAAAAAATTCTACCAATATGTCTCTATTTTTGTGATGCCCTAAAAGGTGTTTCTTGAGAGCTTTTGGAGTGAGATGCCTAAGTCTAAATGATGACCTATATACCTTACCTTAGGGATCATAATTTTACATGAGATCATGTGAAAATAGTTTAAGTTTATGCAAGAAAGGAAGATATTTATTTCCACACAGGTTGTGGTAATATGGGCCTTTGAGCCTCAATATCATCTTGTTCCTCTTCTTCGTCTAAAATGGTTGCTACGTTTCTCCAATATGTATTTGTTTCCTTGGTTTCAAAAGTGAAGCTTCTCAAACTGCTAATGAGATCAGTTTGTTCACCATTAATGAGTTCAAATTTTGGTTGAATTATAGCACCTAAAAGATCAGGTTGTTCAACGGGAGTGATCAATCTCCAAATAGTCATGTGGGGTTCATTTATCAATTTATCTTTTCTTAAGTGAATTGATTTTACCACAAACACTTGTCTTGATTATGTTTTCAAGCTAAATTTTTATGTCGAAAACATCATAACTTCCACAATGTCCATTTTGTGAAAATCATGAGGTTATAGCCACAATTTCCTATGTTGTCGGTAAATATGGATTTGAGATTAATGTCAAGATATTTAGAAATTGCTAAGGATAAATCCTTAGGACAAGCAATAATATCAAGGCTAACTCAAGAGGTCCAATATTTAGGCCAAAGTGTATGAAATTTTGAGCATGATAGTGAATGTTTGTTTTTGTATCATTTTGAAACCAAGAAAAGTATTTAACTGAATCACAATAATTACAACCCTCGGTTAGAAATGGCAATATTTTTTGAATCCCTACTAGGATTTCTCCAAACACTAGACAATGTGAATAATTAGAGATTTGGGAACACTGGGTCCTCTCCACGACACACACTTATCGGGACCACCAAATCTCAATCCTTAAAATATGGAGATTAAAAGGGATTTTTCTATTTCTACAATTGAATAGTACAAATGTGGGGTGGCTTCAGAATGACTGTTCCTAACATCAATAAATATTAAGGATTTTTGGATTCTACTCAAGGGTTCATAATAAGGGCTTCCAATTTAGGGGGTGTAATGATAAAAATCATCAAGAGGTCTCCCAACCCTTAGAACAAGGGCTTTACACATCATAAAGATACTGGGGGAGAACTATCATGTACTGCTTCCCATTGATGATGATTTTCATTGCAACCATAAATTTATATCGTGGTTTGGAAAAGCTTGGTGTTAGCTCATTACCACTTGGGTCATTCCCTTGGGGTGAGTAATTTTTCCCACCAAGGTAGGCCCTCTAAAGGTGAACAATAGTGAGGAATTACATTCGTAGTTTGATAATCTTTATTCGTGTGAACAAAGAGAGAACACACGCTATGCATTTTTCTCACACTCACAAAGGGTTTAGTTTTAATCCAAATTAAAAGATGTAGGTGATTTTGCAAAGTGTTAGAGAATGTTTCTATTTCTCAAGGTTTCCAAATGGTGTGAAAGAATTGCATACGCATCCACTAATAATGTTGAAAATCACAAAACATAGAAAATAGTTGTAAATTTTAACCCTTCAAAGTAGTGATGAGTTCATTTTAAGCACCAAATGAAATATGAAGTTGGCTTGTTCAATTTTAAGTCCAAAGTAAATGATGATGTGAAGGTTCAATTTTATTCAACTTTGAGCATTCATTTTAAACCCAATTAAAATTTAGTGCATTTCCTAATGCAAAAAGTAGAAAGCGTAAAGTTGGATTATAATTTCCCCAAAGCACAAACGCTTGTTACAATTATAGAATTCAAGATAGAAAAGACTTTCTTCACTTTAGCTCCATATCTTTGAACCTGCAAAACCTTATTAGTCTAACAACTAGAACACATTCAGACATGCATCAGTGGTTGGATAAATTAAATCACATGTTGAAAAAACAACCATAAAATTTCTTTCCTTGGCTAAGTGTCACTAAACATGGTAGCATTGTATTTTGAAGTATGGGTGTCACTCTGGTGAAAATAGGCATCGATCTATAATAGGAACAATAAGTATGATAGCATCACAATTTTTTCATGCGTTGCTACTCATAGTGGTGTCATAGTTTGAAATTTGTTAGTGTCGCTCTAGTGAAGTTTAGTGTTGTCGTTTGCACTTTTCGATACCTCCAAATTAAATAAGCATTTCTAGATTTAAATTAGCGTTGGTGCATTAATTCAACATCAAAATTTAAAATTGAAATGGCATCACTATATGGAAACACTCTTTAAATAGCATCATTTTTTGTATTTTGAGCATCATTGAACCTACAAAACAACAAACAAATGAAATTTGAGCCAAAAATTGTTAATGGTTTTCCCTCCTAGCACTAGAATGTGAGATGAGGAAATGTCAGTGAGGTTCTATTACACTTGATTCATGATGAATCAAAGCATAACTTTTCCAAATAAACCTACATCTAAAAACAAGATCATTCAAATTGGAAATCTAAACTAAGAATTTTATTGAAATTGAAAGCTACAGACTAAGAAAATAGTTAAATTCCTAATCTAACCCATTTGAAACTTATCCTATTTTGGAATTGGTGTAATGTTGATATGAAATGATGACTCTTTCCCAATCCCATGATCAGTGATCCAATTTCAGTCAATTCTATGGAAGAGAATCAATGAAACCATTGTGATTTATGTATGAAAACCTATTTTATGCTAAAAATGAACATGACGCAAGCTAAGTTACCATGATTTTATGCTAAAAATGAACTAATTATGCTATTTCTAAGCTAATCTAAGCTAATTCTAAGCTAAGAGATGAAAACCCTAATTCATATACAAACTAAGATAGATGCATGGAAGCCATTAATGGATGCTCTAAGCTATGATGTAATTAGAAATAAACTAAAACAAGCTAAAAGTGAGTAAAAGATGAGTGTGAGTGTATATGAATTCAATAGCATGAATTTTCTCTAAAAGATGGATCCATTTGTCTCCAAATAGTGACCTATTTATAGGAGAGTAGATGAGGAATGAAGGGTTGAGATTAAAAATATTAATCAACGATCTGAGATGAAGGAGATGAGAGGCATGGATCATGGATTCTCATCAATGAATGAGAACACATGATGGGATTTTAATCAAGGGTTCACACTTGCCTCAAACAAACACACTTTTGACCTACTCACATAGGTCGAAGGTGACTTGTTCAAAAGGTTGAAAGTTAAGACTTTCTTTAGAAGCCAAGTGAAAATATCTCTTTTTCAAATGATGAAGGAATAAGAATATTCTTTTGGAATATTCTCATGGGTGAGGAAAAAGGCATTTTACAAATTAAATCAAAGTTTCAATTGTACGAAAAGGGGATAAGGAATATTTTATGGGAATATTCCCTTTTTAGAGCAAAGTTAGTTTAATTGCTAATTAAATAATATTTAATCATGCAATTAGGGGATTAGAAGAATTAAAGTTTTTATTCATTAAATTAAATGATTTAATGAATGGGGGAGAGATTAAATGATATTTAATTAAATAACTTAGGGTTATTTAATTAAATAATATGACATAAGGAATTAAATTAAACATTTTGATGTATTTAATTTAATGAGATGAAATGTTAGCATGAAGGGGGATGAATTAACCTAATTAAATTAATTGGGCCAATAGATGAAAATGATGCAATTAATTAAATTGCTAGGATATTTAAATTAATTAAGTGAAAATAAGATGAATTAAAGAGGAAATGATGTTAATAAACCTATTTTAAGTGTATGATATCAATTAGGACATTTTTCAGTGTCTACACTTGGATATTTTACAACTACTATAGACAACCCTTCTGACTGGAAAACTTTGTAGATCTAAAGCTATCATCAAAATTTCATAAGGTTATTTGCATAGAGTTTCCACCTCTTTTCATAGAGGAATGAATTTCAACAATATGAAGTTTCTTTCAAATTTTAACCTCAATCTGGGTCTTCTTCAAAAGTAGAGTCACACAAATTTTGTATAGTTTCTACATCACAACCCTTTCCAAGTCTAAAATACTCAACATCTGAACCAGATGTTCAGATTTAGAAAATACTTGACTCTTTTAAGATAGTTCCAGTGCCTATTGAATTCTCCTTCTAGCTTCTAATCAAGGCACCTTATCATGCAAGCTCAGGTCCAACTCATTTTTTCTTAGCAAATCCTTCATCCCAGTTACTTCTTGATTTCTTCAAATATTGCATACTGGTACAGAGATCTCAGAGTCACCACCCTCACCTAGTGGGGATTTATGAAAACACTCATGAAATTATGGTAGGTCTTTGATAGAATTTATAAGTTCAAAGGAAACACATCAAACACTAAACCACACCTCTAAGAATGTGAGCCACTAACACCAAAGCTGGATTGAAAACTAAATTTTCATTTGCAAAACACTCGACTCTAATACTTTTGGTCTGGAACTAGAGACTTATAATGGATAGTCCTCAGTCGAGTCACCAATCTGTTGGTTATCTTTTTAGAACCAAACTTAATCTCATGAGATTCCTATGAATTTTCCACAATTCAATGATAAGAAAAGGTAAGGATTGGCCAACAAACAAGGATTACTAGGAACTTAATTGTACTCTTCAAGCTCTATGAAACCCAGGGGGTGATCCTAATAATGTTCAAACAATATCCCCTTACCATTTTACCTTGAACATTAGAACAAATAGATGTATTCCTATCAGATGAAAATAGATAAAATCCCTCAAGGATTTGGCTAACCCTTAAGCGAATTGCTATATAAAGCAAGCAATAAGTCATATTTCATACTGACATGTTATAATTAAATTTTTTAAATTATTTTCATTCTCATTTTGTGCTCTTGGTCAGCTGCAGGGCTAGACTCATTTACATTCAAGATAACCAAACAAATAGACCAATGTTTTATCTTTAGGTAATAGAGTCACACTTGTAATGATCTATAATACACTATCAATTTAGACTCAACATTTGTGGACTATTGACATATTACATTACAATATTCAACTCATTGTGTTGAAAACAAAACTACTTAGCAATCCAAAAATCTTCCCTCACAAACCTATGATCTTATTTAATCATTTAATCAATTCCTTGAACGAAAGTAGAAATAAAATCACTCATTCAACCAAAACAATTGAAGATAAACAAAAATATCCTTAATCATTTCATTTATAATTTGGAAGACAAAATACATAGGAGAGAATGTGCTTTCGAGTTGCATTTTTATTTATATATTGTTTCTACCGTAAAACTAATTAATTTCATTAAAAATTAGTTTATACCCTAGACCTCATACTATTCTATTCATTTGTGCATGAATTTAGAAATTGCTCTTACATGAGCTCATTTTTCAACCTAGACCACATGAGACCCAAAATTTTACCTCCTACAATTGGCCCTTAAATCCCATTTATAGAAATATGGGGGCAACAAGCATCAGTCCAAATTATAATTTCAATCACATTTACATTTGACACTTAATTTTATTTTAATTTTAAAGATCAAAAAATAGTTATATTTGCACTTCCATATGGAGGGAAAGAACAAAAGAAAATTACCAATATCGTTTGTTGAAGAAGATCAGACAACCATCCAAAAGGAACATTCGTCATTGCAACAACACCAAAATATTTTGCCCATGTTAACCAAAGAATTTTTCCACATTAGCACCCAAGATAAAAACTTATACACTCATTGAAGAAGACATGCCTGCTGTCATGGTAGCGGTGTCATAAAAAAAAAAACCACGAACTAAGACACTAAATCTACGATGGTTCATCATCCTTAGAATCAGAGTATGCATGTCCCCTAGGGCCTTTGTTGAAACTAGAGAATTTTTCTCACAATCATCAAAGTCCACCAGACCATCCATTGCAAGAAGGAACTAAGCATACTTTGGATCATATTCTACCCAATTCTCCATGGCGACATCAGGTTCCTTCACATAAGAAACATAAGCCTCGTGACCCTTATCCTTCTTCTTTTCTTTAGACTTGGCCAATTTCTCCACCTTAGCAGGTCCTACTTCTCTTTACTTTGTTCCTTCAAGGACACACCACCAGGTGTGCTCTGACTGCAAACAACAACCCTACTCCTCAGGTTGTAAGTACTCTTGACACCACCCTTCTTAGACTTATTACGGACCTTTCTCTTGGCCCTTGGATTTGTAACAGCTCTTGGTGTACCTTGTTTAGTTTCAGGTATATCATCTTGAGGTTCTAGCTTACTAATTCTCCTAGACCTTCTAACTAGTTGGAAAGACTCATTAGGCTTACTCATTCTCATAGAAAACAAAACAAGAGCTAGCAAATTTTGATTGCAAGAAAATTTCATCATTTTTTTCTCAAATTGATTTTACAGAACAAAACCCTCATACCCACACAATTCTTATCAATCTAAGTGGAAATTGTAGGAAATTAAACTCTCACCACTCTAGGAATTCAAAAATCATAAGCCAACTAATGCATAATTGAAACAGAGTAAGCATGAACACCTACTTACCCCAAAAAAATTCCTCAATATCTTTACAATTTGTTGCCTAAAACCCACACACTTCTTCTCTAGTTCTAAACCAAATCCTCAGCTCTAGATGGTTGCAAATTGTGAAGGAAAATGACTGAAAATCCTCATTAAGTAGAGTAACTAGAGCATGTAGCCATTAATATTTTAATAAGGCTTCACATGAACAAGATGACAACCAGCCATCCAATTTTGAATCTTGGTCGTCAATATCACTTGATTTAACACATAATTAGTGATGCTCCTCCACCATCACTGCTTACTTTTATAACTTGTGCATTAAAAATGGAAATGACACCTCAAAAAGTTTCCACATCACCATTTGATCTCATTAGTCATCTCTTGTCTGATAGCCATCATGTATCACTATTATGGTATGTGCTTCTTCAAGTGAATCAATGAGGTGCTAAGAGCCAGCGATGAGGGAAGTATTCTCCCAAACATTTTGTCACCCATCTCTAATACATGCTTTGGGAATCCACTTGAAACCACAATGGCCTCACATGATGTGATGGGAATAAGGCATAACATTATAATCTCCCATCACGGATTTGCTTCACAATGGTCACAACACATCAGCGATGGAGAAGCCCAAGTGACTGGTTAGGACTCACCATGTGTCCATAAGACAAGATCAAGGGCTAAGAAAGCATCACCCTCCAAAAAAATTCATATCAGTGATGGCACACATGAACATAGGACCTCATCATGCATTATTGATTCATAGCCAAACACTTACAAGAAATTAGCGATTGTGAGAGAAACTAATGAGACAAAGGATACTACCTATATCGCTCATCACCACTTTGAAAACCAAGGTTAAAACTCCATCTGTGATGAGAAATATGAAAGGGAAACATTCATTGTGCATCATGAATTCATGGCCAGCAATAAAAGTACAATCCATGATAGGTGATGAACAAGAACATAAAAGGGTCCAATCAACACGTGCTCACAAGATGTTTTGAAAAGGGTACTTCCTAGGACCACTTAAGAAAAGGCCTCAAAGGACATAAAACCATTTTTTTAAAGGATGAAAAGGACAAAAAATTTCAATCAATCAACCTTATAAAATAAAATAATCCCATGGACCTAGGCACACAAAAAATATTTGGTAGTCGGTAATTGGATATCCTAATCACAAGGGGCTAGTCATTCAATGGACCTCCAAGACTCAAGTTATTTTTAACATGACTAGAGGCATGCATAGAAGGTCAATGAAAAATTATGGGTTTTCAGGAAGAGTTTTTAATGATACAAACCCTAAGGCATGATGATAGACAAAGCCCTAAGCCCATAGATATGAAAATAACCAAATTTAGCAGGATTTTGAGATGAAACACAAAGAATTTTGGGGGTTCCATTAGATGGAACTACAGGCATGGTCAACACTAGAATGCCATACTAATTAACTTTCTCTCATCTAGCAAAACCTCTTAATCCACCTCACTTTTCACCCCTAGTACCTACATCCAACAACAAACCTCACACAAGTACAACAACCAAATCATTAGTCCATGTTAATCCAAACATTTAATGCATTAAATTAAAATAGCATAATAGGATTGATAATCACATTTAATAATAATAACATCAAGGTTCATATTTAACACACACTCACACACACATAGTTATATATGCGACCCTCACATTAAAGTTTGAAGTTCCACCCATAGTCAAAATTACATTGGGGCTAGGGGTCATGCAAAATGATTAAAAAGGTATTGAGGGGATATGACATTCTTCCCCCCTTAGGATTAAGCTTTCCTAGCTTAATTAAACAAGTATAGATATTCTATTTTCATTTAATTTTCATCTTCCCAAGTATCTCATTTTTCCCCATATTGGTCCCATAGGACCTTAACTTCTTGGATAGTTATGTTGCGTAATTGCAGTTTGTAGTTGTCTATGATTGTGAGCAATTCAAGGTGGATATCTCTAGCATCTTCCACTTGTAGTGCCTACCAATCAATTATGTATGTGGGGTCAAAAACATATTTATTAAGCAAGGATACATGGAATATATTGTGAATGCAAGAGAGAGATGGTAGAAGAGCTAGTCAGTAAGCTACACAGCTGACTTTTTCAAGTATCTCAAAAGGCCCTATGAATTGTGGATCTAGTTTAGCTACCTTGCCAAAATTTATTGATATTTTACGTGGTTTGGCATGTAGGAACACCTTGTCTCCTACTAAAAATTCCCTCGATGTCCGCTTGGTATCAGCATAAATTTTTGATGATCTGAAGCCTCCTTCAGTCTTTCTCTTATAATTTTCACTTGAGTGTCATATTCCTAAAGAAGTTCTATTCCAATAGTTCTCAATTTTCTGAACTATCCCAACCTATAATAATTTTGCACTTCCCACCATATAATTCTTCAAATAGAGCCATTTGGATGGAAGAATGGTATGAATTGTTATATGAAAATTCCACTAATGATAGATAATTTTCCCACTTAGTAGGCTGATCCATGGCATACATTCTGAGCATGTCCTCCATAACTTGGTTAACTCTTTTAGTTTTTCAGGGTGATAAGCCATACTAAAATTGAGTTTGGTTCCTAATGTGGTCATAAGAGAGGTCCAAAACCTGAAAGTAAACAACTTATCCCTATCTAAAATGACTAACTTCAAGCATCCCATGTAGACTAATGGATTCCTTTATGAATCTTTTAGCCAAAAGTGGGGCATAATCCTTCACATTGCCTTGTATAAAGTGTGCTATCTTGGTCAGTTTATCAACCACCACTAATATACTGTCATATTGATGCTGATTTTTAGACAATCCCATCACAAAATCCATGGAAATTACCAACCACTTATGATGTGGTATATCATGAGGATATAGTGTTCATGCAAGATGACAGTGTTTCGCCTTAACTTGTTGGCATTCAAGGCATTTGGAAATATAGCAAGATATTTATTTTTTCATTCTCAACCAAAAGAAATGAGTTTTTAGGTCTACATATATCTTACTCACCCCAGGATGTGCTTGATAAAGCACATTATGGCCTTCTACGAGAAGTTTCAATCTTAAACCACCCTCTTCTAGCACATAAATTCAGTTCAAATAACAAATGATTCCATATTTTCCCACATGGTACTTAGTTGAATTAATCCCTTGTTGCATTTCTAACCTCTTTTGATGAAAAAAGAGATCGTGTTCCTACATTTGCTTAATCTTTTCTAGTAATTCAAATTTTAGCTATGAGATTGTTGCTAGTTTAGCCCTTCGACTTAAGGCATTTGTGACATAGTTTTATTTTCCCTTAATATATGATATATCTATCTCATAGTTTCTTAAGAATTCCAACCACCTTCTTTGATGAGCATTCAAATCTAGTTGGGTTAATAGATATTGAAGTCCCTTATGATAATTTTTCAGCTTGAAGGGTCTTCCCACCAAGTAGTGTTCCATACCTTTAAGGCATGCATGATTGTCACCAACTCCAGGTCATGGGTGGGATAATTGAGTTTTTGATCCTTCAATTTCCTAGACTCGAAGGCAATTAATCGCCCATTTTGCATTAGCACTCCACCTATCCCATCCAATGAAGCATCTGTCCAAATCAGGAACTTGCAAAATTGGTGTAATGGTAAGAGCTCCCTTCAACTTTTGGAATTCAATGTCACATTTTTCTATCCATTCAAACTTATTTCCCTTTAATTGAAGGAACATTATGGGGTTAGCTATCTTGGAGAAGTTCTCTACAAACCGCTGATAATATCTTGCCAAACCCATGAAGCTTCTTATTTCAATCACATTTTTAGGAATAGGCCATTCTACAATTACTTGAACCTTGGTTGGATCAACTACAATTCCTTGGGACGATATAATATATCCTAGATAGTGCACTTGAGGATGAAAGAAAGAACATTTGGAAAATTTACCATATAATTTATGATCTCTCAACCTTTGCAAGACTATTCTTAAATGCTCCTCATGCTCTTACAATATTTTAGAGTAGATTATAATGTCATCCAAAAACACTAGTACAAATTTGTCCAAGTAGTCATGGAAAACAAATTCCCATGAAAGTAGAGGGGGAATTTTTTAGGCCAAATGGCACCACCAAAAATTCATATTGGTCATACCTAGTTCTAAAAGATGTCTTTGGAATGTCTTCTTCCTTGATTATTTATTGGTGATAGCCTAACCTTAAATCTATTTTGGAGAATATAGAAACTCCCTTATTTTGATCAAATAAGTCATCAATTCTAGGTAGGGGATATCTATTTCAAATGGTTACCTTGTTCAACATCCAATAGTCTATGCACAAACTCAAAGCTCTATCCTTCTTCTTAATGAACAACACTAGGGCACCCCAAGGAGAAACAGTAGGCTGTATCAATCCTTTCTCCATTAGATCTTGAAATTGCATCTTAAGCTCTTATAATTGTACAATGTTCATTCTATAGGGGTCTTTGGATATGGGCTCATCCCCTAGAATTAGATCTATTGTGAAGTCCATCTATTGCTTAGGAGGAAATCCTGGAAATTCTTTAGGAAATACATCATGATACTCTTGGAGAATGGGATGGTCTTTGATGCTAGGAGTAGGATCATCATTACCCTCTTCTACCTTTACTAGATAAATTTTTCTCCCCTTCCTCATTTACCTTTTTACTTGCATGGCTAAGATCATTCTTACCACCACTGGTCTCATAATCCCTTGAAGAACCACTGACCTCCCTTGATCATCTAGAAATTTGATCTTCTTGTTGTAGCAATCCAACTTGGCTTGGTGATTTGGAACCAATCCATCCCAAGGATTAAATCATAAGACCCTAACAGAGTGACCCATATATCCATCTTGGTCCTTATAATCCTTAGGTCAATTTTAGCTCCTTGCAAGCAAGATTTGATCTTTTGTGTCTTACTCAACCTAAACTCAACCTCTATCTCCTCTCCACTAAAATTTTTGAATAGCATGAGAGGAAATAAAACTATCCATGGCTCCTAAATCTACTAGAATAGAAATGGGTTGGCTGAGAAGTGTACCTTGAAGTTCTATCAATGGAGCTTGTTGATCCTCTTGATGATTATCCATGACTGCATAAATTTTGGCAGTGGGTTTGGTGGTTTTGTTAGGATTCTTAGGAAACTCACTCATATAATGATCACCTCCGCATGTCCAACATCCACTCATTGGCCTTTTTCGGTCTTCCTTGCCTCTCTTGGAATCACCTTGTGCCTCTTTCCTAAATGATCTTTTTGTTTTGTCTCCTTTATCCTTTTGACCTTCTAACCCATGATTTTCCCTATGATTTCAGCCCCTCTTAGTTTATTGAGAAGCCTTTCCTCTAGATTTAGCTTCTTGATTACCCCTTTGTTTATTATCTGAGTAGCTAGAGGAATATGGATTTTGTTTGCATTCTTTATTTCTCTTATTATTTTCTTCAACAACCAAAGCTACCTACACTCCTTGGTTTAAGCTTTTAGGTTGCATGAGCTTGGTTGCATACAAAATATTCTTATTCAATCCCAAGATAAGCTTGTTCACTTGATCCTCTTCTTCTTTCATATAAGGTACATGACAGAGTAAGCTCATGAATTTGGACTTGTATTCAGCTATTGACATTCCCCCTTGATGTAGTGAATGGAATTCAATCATCTTTTGGTCTCAATGATGAGCAGAAAGGTACTCCTTGCAAAACCGCTTGGTGAACTTGTCCCAAGTTAGTTGATTGATATCATAGTTTTTAATTTCTACCAAATGTTCCCACCATAGCGAGCTTTCTCCTTCTAGTTGATAAATTGAAATCCTAGCCTTAGTGTTGACACTTAATTCTATCAACCCAAAATACTTGTTCATTCCTATGAGCCATGCTTCATTGACATCCCCACCCCAAGTCCCATCAAACTTAGGGGCTTGCACTTTCTTCAATTCTCGAATTAGTGGGTCTTTTCCCACTCCTCATTGTGACTTTGATTGAGAGTGACTATAGGTTGGAATTATATATCTACTCTCATGTTCCTGACTTGTATTCACATTGTGCTCCCTATCTAAGTCTTCAGTTCCAATGCTAGTGTTGTGGTTAGTGCCTGGGCTAGTGTTGTGGTTATTGCCTTGCTCCTATTGCCTCATTAGTTCCTCAATTTTCTACTCTTCTGATGCTATTTTTTCATGAAGTGCATTTAATTCAACCTGTAATTATTTAGGTATGGTAGGAGGTGGAGATGATGCACCCCTACTTGCATTCAAAATTTCAGCGAGGCTATGGATTGTTCCCCTCCTTAAAGTTCTCTTCATTGAATTAGATTGATTCTATGAGAAAAAAAGTGTTATTTGAGTGTCTTTTTTATTTTTTTTTAAATCTTGTCTTATATCATATTTAGAATCAAGGAGAAATTTATATGCAACATAAGATTCACAAAATTAAATATTCCATTCTCATTCACCATAGCACCTTGATTTTTAAGCATATAAAATTATATATATATATATATATATATATATATATATATATCATTAATAGTTAGCAAATTTTACAAAAAATAAGTGAGACAATGTTTATTTAGTACTAGTTCATCGTCTTGTACATAGGTTCGATTACAAGTAGGAGTCTAGTCCTCTTCAGGTTCTTCCTCATCTAAGGTTCCCATAGTTACAAACATAGTAGCATGGACACGATTGTATTCTATCATTGCTTCCTTAGAGAGAATTGGAGCATTGCGTCCATAACCAAAAGGGAAGTCCCTAATAGTTGAGGGTTTGGTTTTTGGGTTTGGTCATGGGAATCCCTTTGGTAGTTCACGACTATCATCTAGTTTTCCCATTTTCTTTCCTTTCTGTATTTTCAGTCGCTTAATAGTCTCTCCCATTGGCTGTGTTAGACATGGTTTCAGTTTCAATTTTTGGCCATGTGGTAGTAGTGGCCTTGGATCCTTCTAGGTTATTTTTCTAGGGATGTTATTTCAAGGCCTTCTTCTTACCTTTTCCTTTTATCCCATTACCCATGATTGCCAATTCCAAATAGTCATATTAGTGCAATGAAAGAGTGAGCACTCAGGTCCTAGTGTCAAGTTCTAAGCTCTAATACCAATGTAACAACAACCCCAAAAAAGAAGAGAATTTCTACACAACTTATTTTTATTTTCATCATCATGCAAGAAGGATCACATAAAAGGTTAGAATCATATAAAGAAAAAATGGAGATCAGCTTAAGCATTATAATATCATGTTAGTTACATAATCCACCAATACAACTTGCTACATTAAACCATAAAGAAAGCTACTAACTAGATTGTGCATACCTTCATGATTGAGTTCTAAGTTATCTCCATGTCCCTATTTATTCTGGTCATGGTGGGGTACAAAATGATCCCAACCAAGTGGATTCAACCCTTTCCACCCCTCTAAGTGGATTATGTGGCCTGTTATGAGAGAGAGAGAGAGTTGTCATTCCACCCCATAAGCTATGTGCAAAATTTCTTCCTACTAACCTTCTTCCCAAGGTGCACCTAGCTATGGTAAGCTTATAATTCCTTTTTCAACAACTATAAGGATTTTTAGGGAGTTAGTTTTATCTACTTGAGCTTGTTGGGAATCTACCTTCATTTTGTCCATCTAAACGATTAATCAACCAAGGGTAACCATCGTTAGTGTAGAATGCTCCTAGACTATTGACCATCTCGAGCATAGTATTGCTTCTAGACTCTAGTCCATCTTGAACATAGTTTTTCCCCTAGACTATTGTCCATCTCAAGCTTAGTGCTGCCCCTAGACCATCCATCTCAATCTTAGCACCACCCCTAGACTATGGTCTATCTCAAGCATAGTACTTCCCATAGTCTTTCATCCATCTTGAGCCTAGTACTACTCCTAGACTACCACCCATCTTGAGCAATTACTATTCATTGGCCTAGGATTAGTGTTGGACTTGAAGTAGGCTCCCAACACAAGCTCAGTAGGTTCATGTCTTAGTTGCATCAATGCATGGCATTACTAGTTATTTTCCTAAGAGAAATACATACTCTTAGACTCCTTTCGGTAGAGGGTAAGGTAACTACTCATCCCATTGTATAGTATACCCTAATTCTTAATATCCTTAAGGAGTAAATTTAAGATTTAAACTTATGAGGGTTGCATTCTCATAAGCCATCAAAGTATTCATTTAATTCAAAAGGACTTCACTATCAATCAGTTGTTCATAATAGATATAAACACTCGAATGAATGATTTTCCTATCAACCAATCGAGCCATGATTTTGAGAAGATTTTATCTAGATATAGAATCTAACATATTTCCATTTATTAGCATAGATTTTACCAAATACCATTTCTTAAAGAAAAATTAGACCACTAAGTCACTAAAAGAATAAGGTACTTTATTCCTTGTACCAAAATTTGACCAACATTTTTGATAAGCAAAAACAATCCCTTAAAGTCTATAGGAAGCATTGTTCAAGAGTGATTTATTGTGTTGTTCAATGAAGTTAAGTGTTGAATGTTGTTCCAATGTAGTTGACATATTCCTATGGGTCTAAAAAACCCAACATACTAAACTTAATTGCCATCTATTAAATCCTACCTGAATGAGCTATCACAACTAATCCAAAGATTACTGCCAACACACCAATACCTATGGTTATTAGGTGAGTAGCTATTTTAACTTATGAGAAAAAAATCTAAGTATGCATATATAATTGTATCACCTTTTCCAAATCTACTTAAGAGTAAGATATAACTACTATTCTTTATATTTATAAACATGGCACATATAGACACTTGTAAAAAGGAATTTTCCTGCCATTATTTAGTCCTCACTAGTATGTTTTTTATTTCTTCATGATTTTGAAATAAATTAATAACTTTATATCAGCCCCATCCTTTGCGTATTCACTTGATATCCTACTAGTTTCATCAGCCCCAATACAAATCAAGAAACTGATCACTACCCAATTTAAAGATGATACAAAACCTCTAGCCATGAAGGTTATAATATAAACTTATATGTATATCATTTCCCTAATATGCATGAACACTATATTAGTTAGAAGGCATCCTTGTAAATGTATAGAAAAGTAAAACTATAGCTTAATCATTTAGTCCATATTTCCCTTTTTTTCAACAACCAAAAGAGTTAAAAATAATCTCATTCAACTATTATACTAGTACTACCTTAAGCATTCTATAGAGTTAAGTTTATTGTAGACGTAAGAATTTACTTCTATTTTATTTTAAATCTTGAAAAAGAGTGAAATAAACAACATGCCAGGTAAGGGTTTGAACAATGAGGGAGCAGAAGAATCAACACTAATTTTTAGGGACTACACAAGATGGTAGGCTAAGGAAAGGAAAAAAAGAATTAGATTTTGAAAAATGATAATCTACATTAGAGTAGTAGTCTATAGCACCTCATTTTCACATATCATAATGCATTATGTTTTAATAGTTATTTGTGCAACCTAGCAATGCTATGCTTCAGTTTTGACACCTACCCCTTCTGTAATTTAACAACTATCCTAAGCCAAGAAATGCCATCGTCTAATTAATGCTCAAAGAAAACTTTAAAAGAGGGTGAGATGTAAAAAGACCATTTTCAAAAGTTTAGAACAAATTAAAGATTATAAGGCCAAGATGGTTTTACATTAAGGTTACAGTATCACAAAAGATTAATTGCAAAAAAAGAAAGGAAGAGAAAACCTAAGTTTGTGATGTCTTGAAGAAGCAAAGTGGAATGCCTTAGCTATCCAGCTTTGGTCTCCTCTTTAAAACCCATCCAAACCCTTGAAACAACCATGCCCTTATTTTTCTTTCACTTTCCACCAATTCTATCTCCTCAAATGAGACCTCTGCAGGTCGATTTAAGGAAAAGAGGGATGAGTTTCTCCATGGCATGCTAATCAAAATTCTTTCCTACCATTAGTGGTCGTTGAAAGGATTTCCAAGCCTCTTAATTCTTCTATTGTCCTCCTCACTAAGATTATTCCTCCTTGGTCAAGATCTCTTCCTTTGCTACTATCTTAAGCCGCCTTCTTCTCTTGTGAAAGAATCTCTATCTTTTTCCTACGTCCTCTTTTTTTTCATATTTTCTCAATGGAAAACTTTATTTCTTTATTCGATAGTTCGATGAAGTATTCTTTATTCAACACCCCTCCACATTGCATTCAATATAAATGGTGAATATTTTTTTATTCATGGTTTTAAATCATTTTTATTTAATATTTCATAACTCCTTACTTTTTGGTTTATTATTTATTATTCTTGTTTCCTATATCTTGGTTTATTTGGCACCCAACTTCAAGGTTTCTTTTAAATGTGAACTAATTTATTTAGGTAGCGTAATTTATTTAATTAGCCCATACCTTTATAGTTGTATTTTATTTATTTTAATTATATATGATTTATTGCTTTTAATTTATTTTTAGTATGTTATCTATTACCATTCCTATTGAATTTACCATATCAAGAAAGATCCTTAATTTAGCCAAAATTGTTAAGATTATCTTGATGACTCTGCCTAGTTTGAAATGATTAACTATGGCAATCATTATATGTCTAAGGCCCTAGGTTTGAATGAACCTCAGGTTGATGGAACTACAGGCATGGTCAACACTAAAATGACATACTAATTTCCTTTCTCTCATCTAGAAAAACCATATAATCCACCTCACTTTGCACTCCTAGTACCTGCATCCAACGAAAAACCTCACACATGTACAACAACCAAATTTTTAGTCCACGTTAATCCAAACATTTAATGCATTAAATTAAAATAGCATAATAGGACTGATAATCACATTTAATAATAATAACATCTAGGTTCATATTTAACACACAGACAGTTATATATGTGACCCGCACATTAAAGTATGAAGTTCCACCCTTAGTCCAAATCACATCGGGGCTAGGGGTCATGCAAAATGATTAACAAAGTATCAAGGGGATATGACATGTGTAAAGATTATTTGGCTTCAAGATGTACAAAGGGAGACTTTTCATTGCCTCTTCATTATTTTCTTCCCTCTTTTCTATAATATGAGGCTTTGGTAGATTGAATGAGGCTTATATGTTGCTTGATGAGATGGTACAAAATGAATTTTACCCATCTTCTATCACTTATAATTGTTTTATCAAGGTGTTTGGAGGTTGTAATGATGGTGATAAGGCCTTAGGGTTATGCAAGAAAATTCAAGAAGCACCCTTTTTAGGCAATCCAACAAATCATTGTAGAAGTTTAGCTTATGATCTATCTAGTCAAAAAAAAATTGATCTTGTATTCTATTTAGATTGTAAATTAGTCTTGATTTCTAGGTTTGGAATCACTTCATGCTGAGTTCCATTTCAAACTATTGGACACCATATTTGAGTGGAGAAAGATGTTGAAGATAATAAAATTTCATCAAGTTTAAACATCAAAATATAGAGTCACTTGTAAAGTGAGTATTCTAGTGTTGTTTAGGTCATGATAAATATTGTTGAAGTTGTAGATTAGCTTCATGGCATATTATCACTCATATTTTGGCATATTATCATTCATATTTTTGATAAAAATAATAAACTTGTATAAATGCAAGACCTACTTGGATTTCTAAGATTTGTTCAAATTATAGAGGTGTACCATTTTGTGGATGGATGTGATCTTTGGGAACCTATCATTTGGAATGTTTATAAAATACTTTGTAGTATGGAACATATTGTGCATTTTTTTATATAAGTTTGTGGAGAATATAATCATCTAATCATTTTAAATTTTTTATGAGATTCTAGAAAATTTTTTATTTGAATTAGGAGATTTGAAGGTATAAATAGAGAGTTCTTAAAGTAATTATTTCTAGACAAAATTTTAAACATAAATATGAACACACATATATGATCTAGGATTTTTTAACAATCATAAAATTAATGTCAATGAATATAGAAATTAAAATTATCATATTGGCAAGGGTTATAATTTAAATCTTATAGAATCAATTCTAATGAATGAAAGGATGGGTCAAATATATAGTGCTAGATGTATAGAGTGTTTTAAATACTGGTAGATATAAAGAGAAGTTCAAAGATGGAAGAGGCTCTGATACAAAATATAATGTCACTATTCCTCCTAAAAAATGTTTAAGTATTAGTAGTGAATTTTAATAGATTATATGTTAGAGTTAAGATAATTTAAAAGATGTAATGTTACTAAAATATGTGAACAACTAATATAAAATAACCAATGTAACTATAATATGTAATATTTAGAAAAAGATTCTAGAGTAAATAATTAACATAGTAAATTGAATACACATCTACATAATTTATATAGATTAACACCAAAATCATATATATAATATTCTTAATATATTTTAAAGTCAATAGTTTTCCAATACTTATCTAAATAACAAGACTTGGAAAATCCACTCTCACCTTAGGAAGATGTCAGTGGTAGTGGTTCTTTCTATGGAACAATCTAGGAGGAAATAGTTCCTTTTAGAACATGATCCACTATTGTGCTCTATGCAAGTGCTGGTTCAACAAAACAATGATCAACACAAGTGCACTCCATGCTCTAGAGTAATTACTCAACATGTATACAACGTGTTCTAGAGTAATTTCTCAAAATGTGTACATCATGCTTCATAATAACTACACAACATGCACAACAACCCTAGATAGGACAATCTCAAGTGTACTTTGTACCTTGAGTTGGACACACTCTATATGCCCCCTTCTCCAATGCCCATAACTCACCAAACCACTTTCTTCTTCCTTGAATTTTCTCCATGCCTTTTCCAAAGTCTCACATAAATTCTTTATATAAGTCTTAAGGGCTAGTTTCCAAACCATCACACCGATTCACAAAGTTTTTCTTTAATTATTATTATAATAAATATAATTATTTATCCCTCTTTTAAAATATTTTTCTTAAATATTCTTCATTAATATTTATTTAAACAAAATGAGCATATTATCCTTCATTTTTCTATCTCCTTTTAATGCTTTCATAACTTTCTTTTGTCTTTGGGGAAAAAGTTCCATAACTATTTTTTCTTGTACTTAGTATATGATTTTGTATGTGAGTTGGTAAGTTGGTAGGTTTTGATCTTTGTAAACTTGACCCTCTTTCCTATATTTCATTGTTAATTAAAATATTCTATACATCATATGAGATGGGGAAATGAAGAAGCATATGATCAATATTATTTTAGTCCAAATATTATAGAAAACTATATAAAGGGCCATCAAATATCATTTTAATAAAACTAATATAAGTTAGAATATTTTTCTTAATAACCAACCAAGTAAACACATTACATTTTGGAGGGGTTGATACACAACATACCAAATTCACCAATAAATTTGCAAGAGGATGAAAATTACTATTCTTAATTTAATTATAAATTGATTTCACCTTATAATTGTTACCTATCCTACCCATCTAGAAAATAATAGCCTAGTGATATAGCCAATGACTCTAAGCCACATTCAACAAGGATAACACATAATTTTTTTTATCTTGAGGAAAAATAATGGTACTGAAGTATCTGTAATTTTGAGAGATCCCATCATTGATAATATTTTCCAGCAAGTAATCCTATACCATCCATCCCTAGTTTTTGTTAAAACTACAAAATATTTATCAAGCCATCTATACTAGAAAGAGGTTGATTCCTAAACTAAGAATCAAACTAAAAATAAATATAATATTCATCACCTAAATTCCAAGAGTTCTTATCCAAACTTACATATCTATATGATGTTATAGAATTTCATATAATAGATCTCATACGAAGGTTATCTTAACTAAAAAATAAGAGAGGGAGTTATTCAAAAAAGTATTTTTGATGAAGAAAATCACACCAAAACATCTATTGTTTCATCAGTAACTGTCAATCCCTCTATTATTTCATCAGTAACTGTCAATCCCTTTCAACCTTACCTTTCCTTTATGTTTACTAAAACACACCTTATCTCATTGGAGAGATGATAATTTCCTCTCATCCCCTAGACCTTTCCAAATAAATTTTCTAAAGATTTTATAAATACTATATAGAATTCCTTTATTGGTTGAAAATGAGGAAGTAGATCAAAATGGATTAAAGAATAATCTTTATCTTAAGGATATTGCCAAAATATTAAAGAAAAGTCCCACTCTAATTGTGTGAGGTAAAATGTGTAAATGAGTAACAAAATCACACAAGCAATGAGACATTATATTAGAGAAATTGAATAGAAAATCAAATCAAATTAAAAAAAAAACAATTCCCTAAAGCTATCCAATTGTTTCCTATCTTCAAGGATTCATGAAATCATAATGGCTCTCAAATTGTAAATGCACTTATGACCTTTAGAATGATAACCCAAAGAACAAAATGTTGGAATACGCAAGAAATCTATTCCTACATGTTTGATAAACTATATGGTTTGTTGAGTGATGCTATGATAATGATGCTAATGTTGTTGTGTAAAAATGGAGATTATGCTATGATAATGATGTGATGAAATTAAAGAAACTAAGATGCAGCTAACAACTACACCATGATTATACATTAATATGATTCTACAATGCTAATTGTTAAATGCTCAAACACTAAATGCTCTCATGAAAATTCTATAGAGTAAGTTTGCACAAAAGTTGGGATATGAAATGCTATAGAATGAGGCTGCATTTATAGATTTTCCAAGGCATATTGTGATGTGGCAACAACCAATGGTTAGGATTTTAGCTAGAAAGATGGAGGGTAAAGGATGAAGAAGTTAGAGGGAATCAAGGAGAGTGTTCACTTTAATAGAACACTTTTCCAAGTGTAAGAAAGAATAAATGGAGGAAGAGAGCCAAGTGTCCAAGGTTGTTTTAGAATTTCTTGAGGAAAAATCGCATTTAAATATTAAAGATATTTACATTCATGAGACACTTCATGAGGTGCCAAGAGGAAAAATTGTAGACATGTGACTAAATTTGAATTTGGAATTATTCAAATTTAGTGAGAAGACATTAATTAAATAAAAAAAACTATTGGAGTTTGTTTATTTAATTAAGATTAGAGGAATGTGATTTAAGATAAGAAGAATTAGAAGATGTGAGCTATATAAATAAATTTAGAATTTATTTATAAGTAGACAAAATGAGAGATTTATTAATTAAATACCTTGTATTTAATTAATTGATTATCCTGACCGATTTTAGGTGTATAGATTTTGCCCCTCTTTGAAGTGATTTGTTTACACATTGCTTCAAAGAAAAATTTGTTGGTGATGCTGATTTTTTTTTTTTGATATGCCTGAGACATTGATTTATGAGTGATAATGGATATATGCCCCCTCAGGAGATAAATCGATGAATTTTTGAATTTTTTTGAAATGTTTATGATTTTTTGATGATTTTCAAAATTTTAATGCTATTGAGTTGATTTATCTCCTGAAAATGATGTTGAACCCGCCACATTGATTAATTGATTAATTAAAGCCCCTTTTTAAAAAATAAAATAAATCCCACCAAATTTCCACTTAATCACCCTTTAAAAGGTTAAAAGATGTGATTTGAAATTCATTTTTGCATTTGCATTTTGAAAATCTGGAGTGATTGAGTGATTAAGCAACTTTTGAGTAAGATGGTGATTTTGATCCAGACCCATTGATTCAAGCATGTACTATGTCACAACTGCCCAGTCGTGTATGTACTTTTGGTAAGTACCCCAAAAAACCTTGTAAAATTTGAATTTTATTTTTCCAACAATTTTTCATGTTTGAAATTGGTTTGATCACATTTAAGTGCATTAGGTCTCTGATGTAGCTCATCGGGTGTTTGTTCTAGCACATAAGAACTTTTAGCACATAGGGTTAAGTTTTTAGCGCATAGAGTCAAAGTTGTAGCGCATCAGGATTTTTAGCACATCCATGCCTAGATTTAGCACATCTGATGAATGATGTAGCACATGTAGATTTATAGTTCATATAGGTCATGAATTAGTGCATGGGGTTATTTTTCTAGCACATTAGGTAATTTAGCACATTTAAGTAGTGAAAGAGCACATTGATAACTTTTGATGGTGCATTTGGTTTTTTGGCACATTGAAGCCCTATTGTGGTGCATTGGTAGAATTCTCTAGCGCATCCATGTTTTTAGCACTTTGATATATTTTTTTAGCACATCTAGGGTAGAATGATAAAATTTTGAGTAGACTCCTAGATTTTGATGATTGTTGATCATGTTAGCCTTTGATTTGATGATGTTCTATGATGTTGATAGATTAGATGACTATTGATCTCATGATAGGTGAGATTCAATGATAGGATAATGATGACTGACCTCATGATAGGTGAGGATCAATGATAGATGCTCATGAGATGTAATCAAAATCTCATCAGAGCTGATTAGATTGATAGGCTAATTGATGTTGATTGATAAGATTCCTGATTTGCGATATGTTATGATGATAGGAGTTGGTGAGGACCCTTCAATCTTGGGAGTGGTTCCTAAAGACCTAGGATTTGATTTCTCATCTAGTACAGGCTGATCTATATGTTATTGGACAATGTAGATTAACTTCCTTGATAGATATGCCCCAACATAGGATTAATAAGGGACTTCTGACCACTTTGGCAAAGAGGTGACACAGTGACAACAACACCTTCCACTTACCCACTAGTGAGATGACAATGACACTAGAGGATGTTTACTAGATTTTGAGGATTCCTATTGTTGAATAGCTAGTTGTGTATGATTCCATGGAGCAGGGAGGCACTGATGCATTGCAAAGAGTGTTTGAGGATGATCAGTTTTGTAGCTATGAGATTCCATGGTGAGAGATGGTTGATGCATATGCGACATTTCCATGTGTTCTTGTTGGATTTATTGGATGATTTCTATGTACCGATCATAGGTCGAAGGGAATCTCAATTAGTTGGGGTTAGATTTTGGAGAGCATGATTATGTAGGGGACTAGATATGCATGGGGATATTGCATGCTTGCACACTTATACCATGATCTTCACCAAGTTGTTTTTCTTAGAGGGGATAGTTTGTTAGTTGAGGTCACACTACTATAGATATGGGTGTGGGAGCACATAGCTATCACCCGTCTAGTGGAAGAGAGATAGCGTCCAACAGGGAGGCCATACGTTCATAGATACACAGGTCTAGTTGTCCAACATAAGTTGGGAAAACTAGAGTACTAGCAGAGCGTGTTGGATGATCTTGATACTATGACATGGAGACCCTACCTTGACTATGAGTAGTGGTCAGAGGATGACACATAGATTCCTTATGTTTGCATAGCTAGATATTTGATTGGGAAGACACCATTTGTTATTGAGATATTCTTGCTTGGTAGAGTGTTGTGATAGTATGGGAGGGTATAGGGTATTCCCCAAGGAGTTTCTTTGTATGCATGCCAATGATAGGATATTCTGAAGTGGGGAACCACTATATCATATGATGCAGTGGTTGAGGAGTACCAGAGACTCTAGGTAGTGATATGGGATATCACCCATAGATATAGAGGTTGTAGTGTCATAGGAGTATGCCCATTACTTCTTTTCACATCCATTCATGAGGATATCCATTCTAGATGAGCCAACACCATTGTTAGATGATGAGATAGCATCAAGATGGAGGAGGGGTGGAGGAGGTGATGAGGAGGAGGAGGGAGAGAGTAGTGATGATGGGAATGGGGATGGATATGGTGGGGGTGGTGGAGATGGTGATGGAGGTGATGGTGGTGGTGGAGATGAGGGTGGTGGTGGGCCAGTGTTGGATGTGTGGGACTTCAAAGTACCTTGAAGGAGGAGATCCCTAGTGGTTGTTGTTCAGCAGCATATTCAAATTTGGTTGCCCTCACAGCAGCAATAGGCTCAAATAATGACCTTGTAGGATTAGGTTCAGACATTACAAGGACAACTGGCATAGATACAGGGTCAACTACAGACACATGCACAAGCCCAGGCTCAGGTACAAGCACAGATTGCTACCCTTATAGCCAATAGAGATACCCGTAGATAGAGATGTGAGTAGGTAGAGGGACTGGCAAAGAGACTACAGAGAGTAGCTGAGGGCACCTCAATAACAGATTACCTTAGAGAGGTATGACACTCTATCAGGGAGGCCAAGTACTACCGAGGATGATACCATGAGGTAGTACCTCCAAATAATTGGGTTAGTTATGCTCAGTCCACCAGTACCCACACTCATTCTAGGACAACTAGTAGGGGTGTCACTAGGCCACTGTGTAGAGATCCAGGGGTAGGACCATCAAGTTGTACAGTAGGAGGCACAGGGCCAACATTGTTCAGAGGGAGCAACACAACTCCATTATGCTCACTTTTGATGTACTTTATCCATGATGTATACATTGATTTAGTTGAGACATTGATGATTTTTTCCATTTTGATAATGTACCTCTTGACATAATTAGAAATCGTTGTACACTTGACATTATTATTTTTGAGATGTATATGATATGCAATGATGATTAGTGATCTACATGATGTTTATATGCTTGTTTGATGGATACCTATGATGTATGCATTTAATTTCTACATTATATATGCTATATGATTTTTATATGATGTTTATATCATTATGACATGATTATGTATGGATCCAATGATATGTTGATGTATGGATGATGATTCTATATGTTCTTATGCATGAAGCTTTTACACTATATGGGATGGATTCGATTATGCAGATGAGATGCAATGTATGCTATTTGTGTGTTTTTTGAATGCAAATATTATGATGTGATTGCTATATGAGATGAATTTTAGGATGTAAATGATATGTAATGCACTTCTTTTTATGTTTTCAAATGCAAATATTATGATGTAATGCATGGATGGATGAATGATGTGATAATTCTTTCTAGTGTATGTATGATATGCAAATGATTATGCAACTACATGAGATTAATATGTTTTTGTTAATGTCAAATGTACTCAATCCATTAATGATATAGATAACATCATTTTGAAAATTGTGCCAACCTTGGAAAATCTATACTGTAGATGCAAAACTAATATGGATGCAATCTAACTTAACCATGTAGATCTAATATGCAAATGTTGTCATCATAGCAGCCAATTAGTCATGATTTTTTCATCATTGAGCCTTTAAAATTTTGAAAGAGAGTACAAACATCGATGGTATAATTAGACCATGATGACCTAAGTACTACTTCCATGATTTTTGATATTACGAGTTAACACAAGCATCTAAGTATAATTAAACCGAGATGACCTAAGAATTTCTTGCATAAAACAAATAAGAGTTAATTGTTTTCCTATGAAAATTTGGAATGTCATCAATGATACTTTGTAGAGCATGTCCCACAAGAATTTACACAGTAGTAATGATTAACTCATAGACAACAGACAAAGAAAATATCATTATCCTTCCTAACTCTTCTAGTTCAAGACATCCCTAAGGTTCTCTAGAGATATGATAACAAAAAATCAAAGTACAATATTTGAACATTCATGCTAACATGATAAAACCATGATTTAGACATCATCCATTTAAATTTTCTTTGATCTGATTGATTTATTTGTTAGATTGGATGGTTGATGTGTAAAGTTTGATGATCGATGTTCAATTTTGGGTTGCACTATGATCATTGTGTTTGTGATGTTGTCCTAATACTATTTTTCTATTGGTTTAAACTCAAATTTTATTGCCCCTAGTGAATTTAACATTTTTCCCCCAATCCAGGGTGAGACACGACCATGATGCTAGAATATGTACATGAATCTTTCTAATGATAGGTAGAATGATGGTGAAAGTGAATGGTGAAAGTGAATGGTTGACACATGCTCAAATAGATAGAAAATCTAATCTATCACAAATAGCACCTGTTGCCAGGTTTTCACTACTTATTTTTATTGCACTTTTTTAGATTTTATGATTTTTTTTATTTTCCACTCTTTTTTTGTATTTTCAATTTTTCATTTTTTTTTGTATTTTTTGATTTTTTTGATTTTTTTGTGGTCACCAAGACACCTGTTTGCTAGGTTTTCATCAAGGTGACCATTTTTTTAGGACAGTTTCTCATTTTTTGTTTTTTTTAGGACTTTTACCATGCACTAGATAAATTAGATGTAGAACTTCTTGAGATGCAAGCTATTGATGGGTTCTTTGAATAGGTACCCTTAAGGTGTAGACAACTGATATGCTTTTGATCCATAGATTGATACCACAACAAAAGGACCTAGCCAATTTGGTTCAAACTTCCCCTTTTTTTCTTGATCCTATTGATTACAAGGATTTTCTTTTAGGACCAAGTCACCAACCTAAAATGCTCTTGGTTTACCTTGTGATTATAAATTCTTGACATCCTCTACTGATAGGATTTCAGGTGATCCACTACATACTGATGATGCTCATCCAACAATTCCAACTCTTCTAGCCTGGATACTCTATAATCTTCCTCTAAAATAATTCCCTTCAAAGATACTCAGAGGGATGGTAGCTCAACTTCAATAGGTAAAATGGCCTCTGATCCATAGACTAGAACATAGGGTGTGGCTCCTATTGGGGTGCAGACACTAGTATGGTAAGCCCACAAAGTAGGGTTCAATTGAATGTACCAATCATGTTCAAAATCATTGATGGTTTTCTTCAGGATTTTCAACATGGTTTTATTTGAGTCCTCTACTTGGCCATTTCCCTGAGGGTAGTAAGGTGTGGAAAATTGATGTTGGATATGAACCTTTCACATAGTTCTTGGACATCCTGATTCTTGAAATTTCTACCATTGTCTGTGACAATGGACTAAGGAATACCATACCGATATATAATGTAATTTAGGATGAAGGATGCAATTTATTTATCAGTGATGGTGGTGAAAGGAACAACTTCAATCCACTTTGTAAAGTACTCAATGGTTGTGATGATAAACTTGTGCCCATTGGAGGATGGTGGATGAATCTTACCTACAAGGTCAAGTCCCCATTGACAGAAGGGCCATGCTAATGCAAATGGTTGCAATTCTTGTGTTGGTGCATGTATCAAGTTTCCATGGACTTGACATTTTTGGCACTTCTTGAAAAATTGAAAAGACTCCTCCATATTTGACTAGTAATACCCCAAGTGTAGGAGTTTTTCAGCGAGAGTTAGACTGTTTGAATGAGTTCCATAGATACCTTCATGAACCTTGCATAAAGCAATTTCAACTTTGTTACATTCAAGACATCAAAGGATAGTACCATCAAGACCTCATCGATAAAGTACATCGTCTATTAGAGTATATCAAGTTGCTTGTCAAATGAAGATATGTTTTTGGTTTCAGGATAAATCTGGTGGTAGGGTATTGTTTCTTAGATAGGCATATATTTTCCCATAGATTGAAGCTTTAGCCTCAACTATATGGTATATGACTTGGGATTCGGCATTATCATAGGTGGGGTTAAACATTTGTTCCACCATGAACTCATAACGACTTCATTTTTAGGGTATCTTTAAGAGAGAAGCGATATTATCCATGGCATTAGCAGCTTTGTTATCCCCTCTTGGAATCTACTCAAAATTGATCTCCACAAAGTAATTGAAATCATCCACCATTCTTTTATATGGCATCAATTTGTTGTCTTTTGTCTAGTAATCATCATTCACCTGATTTATGATTAGTTGGGAATCACCATAGACTTTCAACTTTGTGATTTTCCACTTGATTGCCACTTTGATTCCAATGATGAGTTCTTTGCACTTAGATGAGTTGTTAGTGCAAGGAAACATTAACATGTAATACTTTGAAATGGTGTGTCCTTGAGGTGTGAAAAACAAGATTCATGCACCCGATCCATGTTGCATGTAAGATCCATGAAAGTATAACATCCACTATTGTGTTGATAGTATAAGAACATCTATGTCCAAAAACTCAATGTGCATGGGATGATCATATTGTAATGGTGCTATGGCTAGCTGATCAACTATCGCTTGACCCTTGGTTTATTTTTTTTCCACATACTAAATGTCAAACTCGCTCAATGTCATTACCCACTTGGCTAGTCTTCTTGTCAGGGCAGCTTTACTAAGTAGATACTTCAATGGATCAATTTTTGCTATGAGTTTGATGGTATGGGTTAACATGTAGTGTCTTAGTTGTTGAGTAGAAAATACTACTGCCAGACAATCTTTTTCAATAAATGTGTAGTTGATTCATAACCATTCAAGGTTCTACTGATGTAATAAATGTCCCTTTATTTTCCTGCAGAATCTTCCTGTGCCAATAGAGCACCCAAAGATACCTCTGTTGTTTCTATGTAAAGTAATAATGGTTTTCCTTCCATTGGTGGTACTAGTATGGGTGGAGACATTAGATACTATTTCAATTGATTAAAAGTTGCTTCACATTTTTCATCCCATTTGAAAGAAACATTCTTGTGTAGCAAGTGATTAAATGGATGAGTTTTATCTACCAGTTGTGTGATGAACCTCCTAATAGATTGGAACATCACTGTAAAGATCTAAGTTAGTTGATATTCTTAGGAGGAGGCATCTCCATGATGGCTTTTAATTTCACAAGATCCACCTCAATGCCTTTAGCTAATACTATATATCCCAAAAGTTTAGCTGATGTCATGCCAAATACACATTTCTTGGGGTTTAACCTCACATTGAATTTCTCCAATCTAGTGAAAATTTGTCTGGAATTTCTAGATGTCCCTCTCTAGTGAATTATTTTTCCAACAATTCATCTACATAATCCTCCATGAAGGTGTGCATCATGTCATGAAAGATAGTGGCCATTGCACATTGATATAAGGCTCCAGTGTTTTTCAACCCAAAAGGCATTACGTTCTAATAGAAAGTACCCCATGGAAATGTGAAAGCAGTTTTATCTTGGTCTTCTGGTACAATTTTTATCTAATTATAACCTAAAAATCCATCCATAAGTGATCACATGGAATTTCCTATTTTTAAGTCTACAATGATATCAATGTTAGGAAAAGGAAAGTCATCCTTTGGGTAAGCCCTGCTAAGATCTTTGAAATTCATACATATCATGATATTGTTATCTGGTTTTGAGACTGGTACAATATTTGAGATCCATTCAACATAATCAATAGGTTAGATAAATCTTGCATCCAATAGTTTCTTCAATTTAGCTTTCACCAGGAGGGTGATATGTGGATGCATTTTTCTCAACTTTTGCTTCACTAGCTTTACTCCAGATGGTAGTGATAAGCGATGCATGATAAGCCTTGGATCCATGCCTGGCATGTCAGTGTAGGACCATGCAAAGTTGATTTTCCTCTCTTCAAAGAACTTAGTAAAGCTTGGTTTTTCTTCCTTTGTCATAGATGTTGCTAGATGTAGGGTCTTCATTGTTTTAGCTATACCAATGTTGATGGATTGTGTAGGTTCAATCAGCACTGAAGATCTCTCATGATAGTGTTCAAGAAGAGTATCAAATCTCCCATTTTTGGTGCCTCGGAGAGGTTTTCACTATTAGATGTGCTCTTTATTTTTACTTTTTCTTGATCTAATGTTGTCATTAAATGGTTTTCACCATTAGATCAATTTTTGATATTCATTGTTTTGCAGTAGAGAGATTTGGAACTCCCCTTGTATGAAACTTCATTATGAGATTTGATGATGGAACATGTTTTACGATTATCAAAGAAAAGGAAGTTCACAATGGTGTCATCATTTGGAAAGATAGGTAGATCAAGTAGGTCAGCCTAGTCCCAATCAATTAGTTCAGGCTGTACCAATGGTAAAGAATCATCAAATTGGGTTAAGGTGAAAAGGGGTAAGTGTCATGATGGAAACATCATCAAGGTGTTTGATAGTAATGTCAAGGTCTATGATGTTACTCTCCTCTAAGTGATCTATCTCACTTGAAGTCTAATCATCTTCACTTGAGTCATCGATATGTTGTGATCCAAATTCAAGTGGTCTAGAACTTGACCTTTGTCCATCCATACGTGTTGGTGCATACCTTTGTATCACATCAATTTCTTTGTCATGAAAAGACTCTTCAGAGAAGGAATCCCATTCATATTCATTCCAGAATACATTTCAAAACTATCTTGCAATTGAAGGATTCACTCCACAACCTACTGCTTGGTTTCTTCTTTTGACTCTTCCTTGTATCCTAGCCCTATTTTGTCCTTTGAATTGATTAGGGTAGGTTGTATTAGTTCTATGATACCCTCTTTTATTTTTCTGACAAGACCTTTTCTGTCATATCCCATCTTCTCTAGGATTGCAAACCCTTTACCATATGGTTCTATTTGCACATTGGAAGTTGATGCTTGTGATGTTTCTTCATCCTTGTCTTTTGATTCATCCACTAGGGTTCCTGCTTTTATAAACTTACCATCAAAGAGTGTGGTTGGTTGTGAGGATTGTTGTCTTGATGTGGATGGTTGTCCATATGACTTAGGAGAAGTTAGCAGCTGTGAAAGACATGAGGATTTCTCAAATGAATATTCCCCCATTCCTTTGTCTTTCAACTAGATCTTTTTCTTGAATTCTTTTGATAAGGAATTGAGTTGAATTTCATGATTTGATGGAGTAGAATCATCAACACCTTTGTCTCTTGACTATTCCTTTTTCTCAAGCTAATTTGATAAAGAATTTAATTGACTTTCATTACTTGACGGAGTAGAATCACTGATACCCTTATCTTTTGATTGGTCCTTTTTCTCAACCCACTTTGACAAGGAATTTAATTGTGTTTCATTGTTGGATGAACTAGGAGTGGTAGCTTCCCTGTTATGTGGCACAAAAGTATCTTGCACTATTTTGAGTGTGTTGAAATAATAGGGATTGTTGGAATTAGCTGAAATTGTGATTTCTTTCCCATTGAAAGGAAATTTCAAACATTGATGATACATTGATAGTACTACTTGCATCTCATGGATCCAAGGACATCCCAAGAGTATATTGTATGTCAGCTCCTTGTTTAATATTTGGAAGATTATATATTTTACAACTGGTCCCACTTGAATTGGTAACACTATCAATCCTTGGGAGGATCTCTCTTCATCATCATAAGATTTTATAGTGATTTTCCTTCTAGCATCAATTGCATTTTTTGAATATCCAAGTGCACAGATAAGTTTTAAAGTACATATATTTAGGCCAGCTCCACCATCTATTAGAACACATTTGATCTGGTGTTTGTGAATTAAAACCTCAATGTGGAGGGAAACATTTTGTTGATGGGTGAGTGATACATCACCATTTTCAAAAAATGACAGGAAATGAGGTGTGGTCAAGTGTCCCACCATAGCTTGGAATTGGAAACATTTAGGATCATTTGGTACTATTGTGGCTACTAGAGCTTGTTCCAGAATTTCTTTGTGAGCTGGTGAAATTTTGAGAATTTCCAATATGGATATTTGAGCTGGGATTTTTTACAATTGGTCAACTATGTTGTACTGAGTTGCAAGGGTAGCATCGGGCATTTTAGATGCAACTATTTTCAATATTACTTTTTCCTACCCTCTTGTGGTTACGTTGACTAGTTGGTAATCTTTTTCCTCTCTAATTTTAATGACATTAATCTGATTATTAGTTGCAACAAAGTTTGTGATTAGATTTATTGGTATGATGTCATTAATTTGATGTGATTTGGTGTTGATGTCATGAAGATGAGTTTCAGCTGTCATGTCTTTTTGGCCCTTAATTTTGATGTCATTAGTTTGATTCTTTGCTACAATAATGTCTTTTTTTCCCTTGATTTCGATATCATTAGTTTGATTCTTAGTTGCAATAATGTATTTTTGGCCCTTGATTTCGATGCCATTAGTTTGATTCTTAGTTGCAATAATGTCCTTTTGGCCCTTGATTTTGATGTCATTAGTTTGATTCTCAGTTGCAATAATGTCTTTTTGCCCTTGATTTCAATGTCATTAGTTTGATTCTCTGCTACCTCAATATGGAGACTGGTAGAATCATAAACATAGTTCACATTTCTCCCTTTGGTGTTGGATGAAGAGGAATCCACCTTTTTTTAGTTTGGTAAAGGATTCTTGAATGCTCCATGATCATTATTTTTTTGTGGTCCTTCTACAAATATTTCTTTTCTATTAATCAAATCTTGTACCAAATGTTTCAGTTGCATGCAATCATTTGTTTTATGTCCCTTGTTTCTATGAAATTCAAAATAATGTGCATCATTCCACCATGAAGGTTTAACTATTGGTTCCCAATCTCGTGCCTTTGGTAATGTTATAACTTTGGTTGCAAGAAGCTCCTTTAATGCTGATTCGAGTGACTATCCCAAAGGTGTAAATATTTTTCAATTTGATGATGTTTGATATGGTGGTGGTTTAGATTCATGATTGCTTGGATTGTTATTTGATTGGTATTTTGATTGGTGTTTTGATTGTTTTTTTTATTAGTCTTGGTGGTAGCTGTTGTCAAGTTAAAACTAGTTTTTCATTTTGTGTTTCAGCGACACCATCATTGTTACTGACATTTTTGTTTCTTTTCCAAAACTTTGGTTTATCATTTTTGTTATAATGATTGGAAGAATTTTCTAAGTTGTTTCATTCATTATAAATTTTCAAGACTTCTCTCTTTACCAAGGCTTCTTCGATTTTGATTCCATTTTCAATCATTTTCTCAAAGGTAGGTGAACATTGCAATTCAATTCTATAGCTCATCTCATCATTTAGATTGTCAATAAATGTTTCCATCTTTCCTTTTCAGGCATGGGATGAGAATATCTTGCAAACAATATTCTCCATCTTTGTAAAAATATGAGGAATGATTCACCCTTTTTCTATTTTTTATTACAAAGGTCTTTCATGGTTATCTCATGTTGGATGTTGTAGGAGTATTGGGTGATGAATTTATTAACCAACTCTTCAAAGGTCTTAATACCTAGTGCAAGTTTGGAGAACCATTCCATGCATTGTCCACCTATGCTTCATGGGAACAATCTCATCAAATAAGTCTCTTCATGTGCAAATTCAAAGCTCATGGTTCAAAATTCCCTTACATGATCTATAGGATCTTTTTTACCATTGTATTTATCATACTTTGGAAATTCACAATACGTAGGAAAGGGAATCATGTTGACAATTTGATCAAAAGGATATGCACAAATGTCTTGTATCAAGTATCTTTTTGTGGTTCGTCTTTACATGTCAAGAAGTTGTTGGAGATATTTCATTTGATGAGTTAAAGCAGCCAGTAGATCTGTGTTTTGTGAATCAGTTTTAATCCTTTTAGGAGCTCCTTTTAGTTGATTAACATCAAAGTCATGTGGAAGTTTGATGCCTTGATTAGCTAGAATTAAAAAGTATTTTTCTCCATCTTTCTCAAAAATATTTTCCATAAATTTGTGGAATTTGGGATCTTGTTGTGTTGTTTGGATGTCTTCCTCAGTAATTTCATCATTATCAGGTTGGTGGAATCTATGGAATGGATTTTCTTCACCTTCAACCATGGTGTTTTGAGTTTCAGTTTCTTTTTCTTTGATTTTCTACTTTTGTGATCTTGTTTGAATGGGCATACAAGTGTTATAATTTGACTAAACATTGATCTTTGTTTGGAGGAGTACCAAGGATAATAACTAAGTCAAATAAAATGATAAATTCTATTGATAAGACTAAGTTGAATATGATTATACGACATAGTTTCATGATGAAGGATGACAAATCTTGGTGATGAAACTTAGCTTAATAATCAAAGGTATGATGGTTGTTTAGGAATTTTAAGGTGTTAGAACTTAGTTTAGTTTGAATAATTTCACTTGAAAAGGTCAGTTTCAACAAGTTTAAGACACTGGTGTGACTGAGGAATGATTCTATTCTATAAAAGATCCTTAATTTTGGTTCAAATAGATGGACAAATGGTGAATTTTTCTCTCTGGTTTGAATTTAACTAGATGCACTAAAATAGGGCTTGGATGAGCTAAAAGATGAAATGGATGCACTAATAATAGCTTGGATGTGCTAGATTGTACCCTAGATACACCAAAAGATGGACTCAATGCACTAAAAAATGGACCAAATGTGCTAGAAAATGTACTAAATGCACTAAAATATTGACTCAATGCACTGAAAAATGACTCAGTTGTGCTAGAAAATGGACAACATGCACTAAAATAAGCCATTGATGTGCTAGACTTCCCCTAAAATTTGATTCAACTTGGTATTCTTTAGGTGAATGCACTAAAAGGATTTGCAAATGCACTGGAAGATGGAACAAATGCACTAGTAAGTGACCCAAATGCACTAGAAAATGGATTATATGCATTGGAAAATAACTCATATGCACCAGACTATCCCCTAGATGCGCCAGAAAATGGACTCAATGTGCTAAAGGATGTTGTGAGTGCACTAGAAAATTCCCTACATGTGCTATAAAATGTCATGAACGCGCTGAAATAGAGAATGTATGTGCTAATCTGGATGTGTTCAGTGTTTATGAAAGTCTTTTTGGTTACTTTTCTTTTAAACAATGAAATGGATGTTTTCAGGGGATGCTTTTATGAACAATGATTTTTGTCTACTTTTTCCAATTTGTGAATCATGAAAATTAAGTGTTCTTAAATAGATGATTTCTTGAATAATGACTTCAAACACAACAAGTTGTAAGACAATTGTTTCTAGCCTAGTAGCTAAACATTGAGTGTATGTTCAAGAATCTAATTAGATTCCTTTGATTTCCATAGGTATAGCACAAGAGAAAACAAATCAAGCACTTTTCTAATGTCAAGGGTCACTTAAAATACCATAGCCCACATCTTAGAACTAATTTCAACTCACACAGTTGTGTCACCCCCTAGAGGGAACCCATGTCTTTTCCTTTCTTGGGTCTTAACCAAAGTTGAATCCTCCACTTTTGGCCAGTAATCCCTAATAGTTATATGGTGAGTATCTTGGGGGTAGATTCTTCTCTCCCCTTGCACTGTGATAATAGAAGTGTTCGGAAATTGACTCAGTTGGCTTCTAAACTTAAGGTTCATAGTAAGGGTTTTTGTTCAGCGAAGCAAAATGATAAACTACCATAGGAGACCTCCCAACCTTTAGAACAAAGGCTTTGGTGATGGTTATCAATGCACACTACCATCAAATTGCAAGTTTCCTTGAATTTGCTTTTGATTATAGTGGGTCAGAAAACTTGGCTTTAGTTGTTCCCACTTAGGTCATTCCCGTAGGGTGAATACTTTTTCCCACTATGGTAAGCCTTCTAAAGGTGCTTTCAAAACATAAAAGAGTGAGTCTAGCATTCTGGTCACCCAATGAAGGGGAGAGCATAGGCCTATCACTTTACAAGCATAGTAGACAAGGTGTTCATTAACCTCTTAATTAAACTAGATTCCTATTTAATAAAAATAAAGCACTAAAAGTACTCTAGCCTCTACAAATGCCATTAGTAGTCTGATATAATTTTCTTTGATAGTGTTTAAAAGTACCTACAAAACATAAAGTATTGATCAGTTCTCAAAATTTTAAGTTTCTACAAAATAAACTAGATGAGCTAAAATAGGAATCATATGCGTTAAAAGATTGCAAAGATGTGCTAAAAGATCTGATGAATGTGCTAAAAGATCTATTGAATGACCTAAAAGATAGATTGAATGCACTAAAATACCCCCTGGAGGTGCTGAAATATGAGTTGTATGCACTAAAATATGCTCTGAATGCACTATAATAGGAACTGAATGCGCTAAAAGATGTTTTAGATTCCCCAAAATAAATCATGGATGTGCTACATAAGAGTTCACATCTAGATCTGTTAAAAAACTTTCTAGAATACATCAATAAAAACAATGTTGGGCCCCATGGCGGGTGCCAATTTATGTGTGAGGTAAAATGTGTAAATGAGTAACAAAATCACACAAGCAATGAGACATTATATTAGAGAAATTTAATAACAAATCGAATTGAATTAAAACAAAACCAACTCCCTAAATTCATCCCATTGTTTCCTATCTTCAAAGATTCATAAAATCATAATGGCTCTCAGATTGTATATGCACTTATGACCTTTAGAATGATAACCCAAAGAAAAAAATGTTGGAATATGCAAGAAATCTATTCCTACATGTTTGATAAACTATATGGTTTGCTGAGTGATGCTATGATAATGATGCTAATTTTGTTGTGTAAAAATGGAGATTATGCTATGATACTGATGTGATGAAATTAAAGAAACTAAGATGCAGCTAACAACTACGCCATGATTATACATTAATATGATTCTACAATGCTAATTGTTAAATGCTTAAACACTAAATGCTCTCATGAAAATTCTATAGAGTAAGTTTTCTCAAAAGTTGGGATATGAATTGCTATAGAATGAGGCTGCATTTATAGATTTTCCAAGAAATGTTGTGATGTTGCAGCAACCAATGGTTAGGATTTTAGCTAGAAAGATGGAGGGTAGAATATGAAGAAGTTAGAGGGAATCAAGGAGAATGTTCCCTTTAATAGAACACTTTTACAAGTGTGAGAGAATAAATGGAGGAAGAGAGCCAAGTGTCCAAGGTTGTTTTAGAATTTCTTCAAGAAAGATCACATTTAAATATTAAAGATATTTAAATTCATGAGACACTTGATGAGGTGGCAAGAGGAAAAGTTGTAGACATGTGACTAAATTTGAATCTAGAATTATTCAAATTTAGTGAGAAGATATTAATTAAATAAAACAAACTATTGGAATTTGTTTATTTAATTAAGATTAGAGGAATGTGATTTAAGATAAGAAGAATTAGAAGATGTGAGCTATATAAATAAATTTAGAATTTATTTATAAGTAGACAAAATGAGAGGTTTATTAATTAAATACCTTGTATTTAATTAATTGATTATCCTGACCGATTTTAGATGTATATACTAATAATTTAATTTTTTTAAAAATTTATCCAAGGTGTCTTTCCACATATTCACATAAATTCTCAATAAATAAAATAATATCGAAGTATTTTCTGGATAGATCAAAATCCTTAAATCCCATAGCCTCATAAAATTCTCTATTGAATACAAATATTGGTATTTAAAAAAATCATTTGATTTTTTATATTAAATAATATGAAAAATACATGTGTCTGAGAATTGAATTGACATATTTATCTTCTAAGAGTGAAGAAACCAGTAATAATGTAATATCATCAATAAGAGTGAAGAAACCAATAATAATGTAATATCATCAATAAATTGTAAATTTTTATTGATGCCATATTAGGAGATAAGGAGAAACATGTACTAAGAACTTGTTCATTTTTTTTAGTAATCTACCTAATACCTCTAACAAAATGATGAAGAGATAAGGAAGTAAAGGGTTATCTTGGTGTGTACCTAATGAAATCTAAAAATCTTATAGGTAACCCATTTACCAAAATTGAGGAAAAATATTTAGAAACATAGCACATCATATCTCATCACTAAGATGGTCCATTTTAGTGAAAAGATAAAATTTCCCAAAAAAATAAAAAAAATAAGGAAATTCAATTGTAATCTTTGGATACATTCAATTTAATGACCAATCCTTTAGCGATAAATTTTGTTATGGACTTTATAGATTTATGGATTAACATTTTACTATCCAAGATTTGTTGACATCTAAGACAAGGAAATAAGTATTTAAGTCTTTATAATAGCTTTGGAGGAGATTTTATTAATAATATTTTGTAATGTAATTGGACATAAAAAGAAAAGGAGGAAGGCATCTAGGATTTGGGAATGAGAGATAAGTAAATTTAAAATGTATAAGATAATTATATTTAATAGATTCATTTAGAACATCTACAACATCCTATTCAAATATTTCCTAGAACACTTGAATAATGGAATCATATCTTTTTTAATTACATTCGTAGACCATTAAATCTTCAAGATAAAGAGAAAAGAAAAATAAGAGACAAATTATCATTCATAAAAACAATATTTATAATACAATCATGAAATATATATATATAAACACAATTCTCAAATAATTTTTTTTTAAGAATCTAACTTATAATTGAATATATTTGGTTGGGGTCATTTAAAACCACCCTATAATAAAAAAAATAAAGTAATTATGTTTTTTTTTTCTATCCATTCTAATAACATGAAAAAAATCATATTTTGATCACTATCTTTGACTTAGTTATATTGATATTTTTGCTTCCAAAAGATTTTTTTGGGTATATCCTTCTATAAAATGGAAATATAGCATATTCCTCCCCTTGTTAAAAAAAATAATAATCCTCTTGAATTTTTTTAGCACAACCACTTTAGATAAAATACCTTGATAAAGATATTTACAAAATCCCAAATCCAATTCTTAAAAAATATTTACATAAATTTTATTTTGAGATATATGAGATATCATATAACCTTGCTAGAAATGATAAGAAAACCATAAATATGTAAGAAAAAAAATCCAATATAAAAGCTTCAATTACCTAAATTTAAAATTTTTAATTAGCAAGATGATGAAGGAGGCCTATCTAGATAAACATATAGCCAAATCAAAAATTGGTTAGAACTAGAAACTTGTAAGATTAAAGATTTGAAAATAATAGGTTGATAAAGATAAATAGAAGAGACCCAAAAAAAAATTAATCCTTTCAAATTTATGATATAATACTTTTATATGATTATTCTAGAAAAAAAAAATAGAAATAAGATAAAAAAAACTACAATCACAAGTAAAGTTCTTAAAATCCATCGTATATCTAGTAGGATGAAATAACCCCTTATTATTATCTAGATTAACTGATATAAAAAAATCAGCCGAGCATGCTAAATTTGTGAAGCCACCTCCTCCCAAATTATTTCTTTTTGGATAAGAGAGTTTCATATTGAACACAAGTTCCTCAATCTTTTCATGTTGAGATTTAAATGAGAAACACATCTAGAAAGGGCTTTAACAATTAAATCAACATACATAGAAATGTTATTATTTAAAATTATAATACCTCTACACACATCCAAACATTGTGAGGTAAGGGATTGCCACCTATCAATTTTTATGCTACTATCTCTAGAAAAGTTAGTTAAGAAGATTTAGTCTCCTTATTCAAATAAATACTTCGGAGATATTCCTAAAATTTGTTTTAACCAACCTCCTTTTTTAGGAGTGTTTAGAAAAATAAAATTCCATGGCTTTCATTTTTGTATAGGAGGTCATCTTACTTTCTTCAGAAAGAAAAAAAAGTATTTTGGGATCCATCCCTAATTTCTTGCAAGGTAACAAATTTCACCTTATCCATCTCCATTGTTTCTCCTCCCCTCCTTTTCTCATATTGTGGATTTTTTTAAGGTCTAGTCTAGATCTAGAAATACCACCAAGAGCATCTACAAAGTAATCCATTTCTCCTTGAATCAAGGGGATTTTAATATCCATCCCTATTGGAGATGAGTGATATGTATCAACAATAACAACTTTTTTTTTCCTTGAATAAATTATAACATCTCAAAATAATTGATATGTAATTCCAACTTTTGCAATAACTCTTACCTTGTAAATTTTCTTGTGATCGCATTAAGGGTTATATTGAGTTAATTATGACATGATATAATTATAGAATTGATATGTACCTTCTTAGATTACATTTCTCATTTGTCATTATATGCTAATTTAACTATGATCTTTGTTATAATATTTGATGTTTCACCTTAAGTGTGGATGATACATTAGGTTTCTGACCAATAGAATAATATGGAGGAGAGAACAATGGTTGACCTTCTCACCTTACTTGATCCCTTTTTTAAGGTTATTAACCTAATGACTTATATGGGAATGTTTGGCTATGAATAAAAGGGTGTTCTTGTGTTTATCTATTTTTTTATATTTGAATAGTTAATAATTATAGATATCTACTATATGGAACCCATAAATTGAATTATTTCCTTCTTTATTATTTAGTTCTTACAAATATAAAGTATTTTTCCTGAGTTATCAAAAGCATTTAATTATTTATTAGTAATGGTAATATGAAATTGGTTTAGTATTTGGTTCATTATAATTGAATTTTATTTTAATTACCTAAGACAACATGCTAAGAAAAAAACTTGATGGAACAACTCTCTTTTTAAACAATGATAACACTATTTTTAATGCAACAACATGTCACACTTCCACAAAAATGTTCACACAAGCTTTATGTGAAATCCAATGATACAATGACAACTAGAAAATGACAACCTTACCATTGTATAAGCAAGGTGGAAATAGTGTAATACTAACACTCATGGGTATAAATCCACCACGATGAATGTACAAGAGAGAGGATGAAACCTACACAATTAACAATTGCAAACCCACAATCACATTCTCTAACAACATACTAAGCTAGGATGAGGGAATAATCAACCTCCAATCCAAATATAGACACACATAAAAACTATAAACACCAAGTTCAACCTTCATAGAAGGTTTCCAAACTAGGAGGCACAAACTCTCCACTAATTGGAATGATGACGGGTCACTTCAATACAACCACACACTTCCCAAGGGAAGGAGAGGCCAAAAATTATTAATTAAAACATATATGGACATGCTCAAAACATCCTTATACTCCCAAGACCATGGAGAAAAAAATTTCATTCATAAAGTTTCCCAATATGAGGCTTGAAGTACTTGTTATGAATGAAAAGAATAGAAAACAACACATCTTGGGACACTAACACCCAATTGGGACACTAGTGCCCAACACCAGTTTCTTAGATGTAGGAGTTAATGGTGAACTCCTCAACACCCCAAGATCACCTACAAGACAACAATAATTTCCACAAGAGAGATATGATAGAAATATCATGCTATGATTATGGATGCAAGATTGCCAAATTAAATATGTGATGTACGTATGATGCCTTTCTTATAAAGTCATATTGTGAGATAGGATTAGATATGTCTTAACATGTGTCTTAATCCTGTATAATGAGACAACTATCTCAACAAATATTAAATGAATTAGGAGACAAGAATTAAATTCCAAAAGATAAGATAAGATCTAGTGACAACTAACACTATCTAGAAATATTTTCTCATAGGACATAAGTGGACTTAACATGTTAAAAAGACATAGATAGGTAAAACACCTATTTACACAAACACCCCCTAAATTGAAACTTAGGGAGTAGATTATTATGAAAATATGTGAGGATGGGTCCTATCTACCAAGCCATGTTAGGTACCCATGTAAAAATACAAATGCAATCTCTTTGATGGAGCTCTTAAAATTTCAAAATTTTAGGCCCATTTTCTGCTTGGTATTGGCATGTCACATGTATGCCTATGGATAGGGTTTGGGGTTTTAGCTTTGTAAATTTTCTTCTAGGTCCCTAAAATTTTAAGCCTTGAACATTTTAATTTCTTGTTGACTTGCTATACCCGGTCTCTAGTTGATCAAGTCATGATTTAGGCCATTGTAAGCATACTTTTACTAGCCCCCTTGGCTTACGTTTGTTGGTTGTCTAGTTTTAATTGTCATTTCATTAATGCCTAAAGTTGGGTCAAAAAATGTTTTATAAAACTTTCCTTAAGAAAGTATAAATCTTGAGGGTCAAAACCCATTAGCCTAGTTGGGCCCCATTTTAAGTTAACATTTATTGGCATTTACAGAAACAAGGTGCATTGGATCTACCGATGAGATTTTGACCAACCATCGCACACCATGCAGAAGCTGAAGAGTTCCTGATAGAAGTTGTGTGAGGTATGCAATTATGTGATGCATGTCCTCACCATGGAGGTTCCCAACCTGTTTGCATCATACCTAACATTGATTACATTTGAGTTTGATGAACCACAAGCATCAACACAATTAAATCTCAACCGCCCATCGCACACTTTGTAGCCTTAATTGAATGCTCATCAGGAGACATGTGATGTCCATGATTAGGCAACATGTGTGTGGTTTCGTACATTGGGAAAAGAGGTGGAGTCCATAGGAAGAAAAGGCATGGTTTCGGGTTAGCACATTCTCATTGCCTGATGAGTTGATGAACCCATGTGGAGTAAATTCAAATTGTGTTGGCTCAATCCGAGTCATCCATCATGCCATCTCAAAATGAAATCAACAACTGTCATTTGAAATTGAACACATGAACATTAGAGACATTTTTCTTCACGTGAGAGAGTAGTAATGGTTGAAAGGACATTGGTAGTGATTGTTATTGGGTTGTAAAATATTTCAAATTGATTTCCTCACATTGCTAAAAATTACAAACTAGTGCAGAGCTATTGGAAGATTGATCCAAAGTGTTTAAGCCAATACATGCACAAATTAGGGTTCATATTAACACAAAAAAGTCATGAATACAATTAAAGTTGAATTATGTGCTTTATTTCAAATTATCTTGAATTAGGGTATGTTGTGTTTATTTTCTTCAGATTTATTTTTCCTACATGCTTTAATTATCTTTTTGTGCTAATATTTTGTATAAAATTGTTGCCTTCGACCAAATTTGTGTAAGTCTATGTCTTCTAATCACACCCTGGGTTGTTAATTGAGGGAATTAGGTTTTGAGCTTCTTTTTATTAGAACCCTAGTTTGTTATGAACTTTCCTGAATATCCATGGCTCCCAAAGCACAGAAGCCTCATCTTGAAAGCCCAGCTAGGGTACTCTCTGATGACATTGTTGACTAGCTCAAACCCTCGACCAATAAGAAAAATCAAGGAGCAAAAATAGATTATGGCCCTAGGATTTATGAGGGATTGTAGGAAAACCAAGCTTGGATCAAGGATGCTAAATTTCCCTATACTGGTTGGAAAATGTTTAGAAATTGTTTTGGGAAAAAGAATTGTGAGTATCCTATTTTCCATACTTGGAGGATGGATACGGGGAAACTTGTAGTCCCAAATGTATATGTGGATGTGGACCTGGTCAAGGATATTACAGCTTGATATGATCCAGTGTCTATAATTTTTAGGGCATGTAATGGTGCTGAGGTGGTCAAGATCACCAAGGAGGAGATTGCAAAAGTTTTCAAACTGTAGGAATGAAATGACGATATGGTGCCTATTGACATTGATACTTTCAAAAAGGAATATGAGAATACCAAAGTTTTGTTCCAAACTACAATGTTACCAATGCACATGGCTTTAACTGGATATGGGAAGAACAAGAAGTAGATTAAGATTGGGGAAAATGAGAAAGAACCTTTCCCTCTAGATTACTTTACTCCCTATTTCAAAAATGCAATCTTCTCCTTATATCAAATTATTGGTTTTGATGCACCTAAAACCATACCAATTGAATATCTATACATGGTAGGCAATATTCAGTATGCACCCTTTAATGTGATTTATGATTATGCCACTTATCTAGTAGAAAACATGCACAAGCTCCTGGTTGAGCTAAAGGGAGACAAGCATTGGGTAAAATTATGGTGGTATTCTCTTTTGATGCATATGATTTTGTGCAAGCAAGAGAAATATTTTTGGGAAGACATGTCTCTAAAGAAAGTGGATGGTGATATTGAGCTACCAGTCCAATGTTGGACCCAAATCTTGGATATGGATGACCAAAAGTTTGATTACCTAGTTTTCAATAATGTTTTTGTAGCTAAACTGAGGAGACTCCTGGTACTTGATCTTCCAGGGATCCCTAAATAAATTCATGACTTTCTACGACCTATGGAGAGGAGGCCTAAGTTGAATATGACCTAGAATTGGGGAGATATCATTCCATATCTAGATAGAACCATATTTAGGTGTATGGGACTCTTGTGTACCCTTTTGTGCTATCAAGGGATGTACCACTCAGGATTTGATATATAGAACTCATTAGGCAGTTGGTTGGATCCCAAGATTGTCACTTACTAGAAAATAAGAAGGGATCATTCTTCCTAGAGTACACAAAATTTGTGGACTTTGTGTTGATCAAAGAGAAGTGGAATGCTTTGAGTGATATCCTCAAGCCCTAAAAATTGATGACAACTCACCCTAGGAGCCATTATCTTGAGGTATTCATTCATGTAGTAAAAGCAAAAAGATCATTAGGTGTGTTTGTTCACAATTTCTATTTCACTGAGGATGTCATTAGGAATATTTTTTATTTCCAATTGCAAGAGGAAAGGAAGGACACGTATCTTTCCTTCAATAAGATGTTAGAAAATATTAGAAGGACAAACCCATATTATAACCCTCTACCTAAAATTCAAGGGGAATTCAACCAGGTAATGCATGCACTAGAAAATTTTGAAAGTGTTGTTGGAGTGTTGGGAAGAGTAGAAATGGTTAGGGATAAGGGAAAAGTTTTTGGAAACTAAAGAGTGACCATCTGTAGATTTGGAGGAGAGTCCTTCCTATTAGCCACCCAAAAAAATTCAGGTGTATACTAGGAAAAGGGAAACAGATAAGGAGCAGACAGAGCCAACTCCTATTGTACCAGAGGATTCAAGACTAGCTTCTCCAATAGGATTAGTTTCATTGCCTCCTAGGAAATTCTTGCCTATTATAATTGACATTGATTCTCCTTTGAGAAGTTATCCCCCCTCAATACAACCACCAATTAAGAGACAAAGGGTAGAGAAGATCCCCGTAGTGGATTACCTTGATAGTGATGGAAATGATATTGTGATAACTTCTAAAGATATACAACAAGGGATTCCTTCTCCCACAAGAGAAGTTGCATCAAGCTCTGGGACAAGTATCTTGAGATTGGGAAAAGTTGAATTGAGTGGTGTGAGCAATATTGATGATATGAGGGCAAACGCCTACAAAGAGTTCATGGAGGATGATTCTTTCATTGAAACACCAACATTTAGGGATTTTAAATGGAGAGCAAAGACTAGAGAATATGTAGAAAGGGTTGTAGTTGAAAGAAGTTTACATCCTAAATTTCCAAAGAATGTTATCCAAGCCAATGTGATGCAAGAGTTGAAGAAGCAGTTTAAGAAGATTATGCCTGAGGAGGGAACAAAACTTGTGCAAAAGAGTGGTGTTTTGTTGTTACCTAAATGGAATACTGTTGATGCAGTGGTACTTGACACAATAATAAGGGTTGATAAGCCTTTATTTCATACTGGAGAGGAAGCCATGTTGGAACTTTAGGGATCTACATTCAGTCAGGAACATGATGCTCTAGCAATATGGTCATTGTCTCTTAGTTCAAGAAAGCCCAAAGTTGGAGAGCTTTCAAAATTTAGTGGCAGATTGATTGTAAAGAGATTTTTAGATACTCCAACATTAGAAGCCACTGACAATACTAGAAATGTTGCTAGGTTCACAAAAGCAACCCTTGAGCATCTCACTAGTGATAGGGATATATTGAGAATCAAGCACCATGAGATTCTAGGAGAATACAATAAGAGTCAATAGAGTGTAGCTGAGCTTGAAACAAAGCAAGAATTTTGGAAACAATAGGTGGAAATGATGAAGTCCCAAGGGGCAGCTAGTTCAAGCTATACTACTTTCGTTTCTTCTATAATTCATCCTTAGTCTCCTCCACCTAAGCAGGGATTGTCAATTGTGCCTTACAACATGGTTCATGCTCCCATTGCAGTAGAGAAGTTGAGTACATTGGAGGTAGCTCCATCCATTGAACCCACAAAAAAAATTACTTCAACAAGCTGAGGAATATAAGAATTTTCTTGAGGAAATGTAGAGTCTAATGCATGAGAATAATGCTAGGATTGCTCATTGTTTTGAAGCACCTTAATAGGAGAATCCAAAGTAAATTGAATAGTGTCCATGCTAATTATTCTTTAATGTTGAGAGAAATGGAGATGTCTTAGAGAGATGGAGAATTGGCAACCCCACTCTTAGACAAGTGGATTCCTAAAGTTAGTGATTTGAATTTGCTGGTAGCTGGGGAAAAGCAACAAGAAGACAAATATCTAATGGTGTTTTATACTTACAAGTTTTTTCAGTGATGTTAGGGAACAACCATCCCATGGGTAAGTTTCCCCATTGGAGTAGAAGATAAAAGAGTTAAGGATCAAGTAAGATCAGGCAGAGTTGACACTGTTACCTGACATCCTGCAAGCCCATGATGAAGTGAAACCTTTGCAAATGTGGAAGAATCAGGTGGACACTACAATTGCTTCTCAGGCTAAATTGATTTGTGAGGATGTTAATATTGATATGCTTAAAGATACTTTGGAGAAGTTATATTTTATCATTAGTTTCCTCAAAGACTCTGACAAGGAAGCTAATTTAGTGATGACAAAGTATGCTCCTTATAGAAAGAAAATGGATGAAATCATTAAATTCAATTGTCCATCTGAAGAGGAATATGAATAATGGAGAAGGATATTTGTAGTTGGATTGGATTAGTGAATTCGAAATGGAACACATATACTTGGTCAAGTATTGTACAGGTCTAGCCTTGGAGGTTATAATGTATAAAGTATGTGTATCCTAGTTAAAAGTGCTATAGGTAAATATTGATCACTGATGTGGATGTTGACTAGATATTTTCTTTACTTTTCCTATCTTTGTGAATTTTGTCATCTTTCCAAGTGGAATGGATGCTCTACAACAACTTGAAGGATATTATTTTCAACATTTTCCTTTTGGAAGGTGGGTTTGCTTCTTCACAACAAATGAAATTTTTTTTGTCTCATGTGTATTCCCTCCTTTTGAAAATGTAAATATAATTGTAAAGGGGATATTGTCTTGTAGCAGTCCAATTAGAATGTGACATGTGTACTATTGCCCCAAAGCTTGTTTTTCTCCATTGTTTCTATAAAAGGGAATTCAAGGCCATTAGTACAGGTCTTTTGTTGAATTTTGGAGTCAAATTGTGTAATTGAAGAACACAAAGCAAATATGTTAGGAGTCTTTGTCTAATTCTTTGAGTCTAGATAGTAAGTTTTGTCAAATTTATGGTTCCTAAGAATATCTAAATGGTTATACAAATTTTCAAAGTTTGTAGTCTCTCCAATTTTAATTTGTACTTGAGTTATTAATGAAAATTCTAATCAAAGATCATTTTATTAATTTTCATCATTGTTAAGCTTTGGTATATGCTTTGATTTTAGCTCTGGTTCAAAGAATTGGTTAAAGTGCTTCGATCAGATTGTAGATTCATGTGCAGGATAATTGGATTTGATAAGTAGTCTTAGACTTTGATTATAGATGGGTGAATTGAAAAGTAATTTCACTAAGATCATTTGTGTTCATGATTAAATGTACCTTGCATTTCAATTTATGTTGACTCCAAGCCCATAGATAATGACACTGATCTCAGTCATTATAAGTGCCTCTTATGATTCTAGTCACCCAACTTGAGAACATAATTTTAAATAATATTTAAATCAATCTTTAGTTTGTTGTGGTTGGTGTTGTTTGTATTCTCGGTTGTAGATGTGCAATTTTTTTAAGGAAATGCCAATTTCTTGAAGGATTTCATCTTCCTACCCTTTGATGAGAATATATCTTCTTCATTATAAAATGTATACATCAATTGTTTATAAGAATCATATAATTTACATTGTGGGATCACCTTCCCAGGTTTTACAGAGCCAAAATTGTAGGAGATAAAGAAATTTGTGTTGCATCTCATTTGTTGGCCACTTATCTTGCAGATATTTGATAATTGAGTTTGGAAAACTCATAGGTATCTGGCGAGATTTGATTGGTTTTTTCAAAAAAAACCAATAGAATGGAAACTCTACTAGGGATGTACAAGCTTTACAATTATTAGTTCTCCAAAAAGCCTTATCATAGATCACTATGCTATATGGTGGTATTTACTTATAGATTCAGTCAAATTGAAGTGTCTATTAAGTATAGCTCAATTTTTTTTGTGTATTTCACCAAAGTTCTCAATAATTTTTCTACACTTTTGTCTCTAAAGCTCATGTTCGAAGTTCACGAAGAAGCACATTATATATTTCAAATTTTTTCTTAGTTTCTAAGTGTCTATTGAAATTTTTATAAAGCATAACAAAATTGCTACTAATTGATCCCAAGAAGTTTGGGTGGCAAATCTGAAGTCTCTGCACCAATGCAAGTTTGTGTTTAAGGATATTAAAGAAGTAAAGAAGAAAAGTATAAAGAAATCAAAGAAGTTGACAGACGTGAAGAAGATCTACATATAAATGTGAGGAACATGAGGCCACATGAAGAAGCATCTGGAGTAGAAGATGGAGGGTGAATTTCCCAAGAACAAGAATGCATGCAAGAAATGGATAAAAGCAAAGGACACTAAAAACTATAATTCTACTCCTCATTTGGTCCTTGAACGTGATATTCGTTCTAGCTCTAGTTCGGAATGTGAAAGGAATCTACTAGATTTTAGTGATAACACTTCTAATGAGAGAGGAGCATTTTTTATGAAGTTTTTTGTAAATGAGAAATCCTCATACCCAGGAGTGCAAGACATGAAAAGGAGGGAGAAAGATAGAATACAAAGGGATGGAATACAAAGAGACAATGCTAGTTCTAGACACACTAGAGTTGAAGGGAACTTGACCCCAAATTCTCATCCTTATGCCCCTATTCTTCCCAACTTGCTAATTGGAGATGAATATTCCCATATTATTGCTCCCCATTAGGATGAGACTGTAGTAGCATCTGATGGAGATTATACTTTGTTAGAGGAAGAAGAAGTTTTAAATGATATGCAACTACTCAATGAAAGAGCTTCCAGATGCAAAGAGAATAGAAAGAAGAGGGATGAGGAGAAGGAGAAAAGAATAAGGGATGTCATGATGCAAAGGGATATGTTAAGAAGGAAGGTAGAGGAAATGGAGGCATTAGATAGGCTCGTAGCCGAATATGCCCAAATGTCTATTTCGGTTGTGCAAGAGGCTGTAGGAAAAATCCCTATAGTTCCCTCTATTGATAATACTGTTACAAATTCACAAACCAACACTTCTGACAAGACTTTTATCTCAGTTGAACCTCCTCCTAAAAGTATAAATCATGATTCCAACAAGGCTAATAAATGGAAGAGACCTCTAGATGGAGTCAAAATAAATGAAGGAGGTTCCTCCAAGAGGGATACACCATAGGATGAATCTATACCACTATTAAAAAAAATGGTAAAGGAAAATGAAGAATTGGAGAAGAGAATAAAGGAGATGGAATTATTGGTTGTAAACATTAAGATGAAAAAGAAGCTCAGTTTCTTGGAGCCCACTATAAAGGGCTCTACCCCTAAGACTCAAAGTCTCCAAGCCCACACATCATCCTCAAGTCCTCATACCAATGACAAAACATCATCTAGTGGAAACCCTTCTAGTTCATATTCACAGCCTGAAGACAAAGCTAGAATAGTTCATTTTAATGATCAACATGATTCCCAACATAAAAGGCCTAGAAACAATAGTGATGGAAGAAGGGATCGTGATAGACAAGATGAGGAAGAAGGACCTGGTGGGAGAAGAATATTGCACATTGATAAGTACAATTTTTTTTTTTGAAAACATCCCTCGATATCCAAATCCAATTCTAGATAATACAAGGAAGCATTTTCCTAATTTCACTAGAAATAATGCTCTCAGTGGTGAGGACCATTTGAAGGCCTTCCAAAGTTTTGTGGAGGATTTTGAACTATGGGACGATGATGTGGATATGAAATATTTTATGCAATCTTTGACAAAAGATGTCAGGGATTGGTATAGGATATTTCTTAATGCAAGCATTGACTCCAAGGATTCTTTTTTATCAGCTATTCAGGGAACAATATGGGGACCAAACCAACCCTCAGTTTAGGTTGAATGATTTCAACAACATTTAAAAGGGGCATAATGAAATGGAAATCGAGTTCAATGCAAGAGTCCAAAAGGTGATGTATAAGGTCCCTGGATGTTTGAGACCCAATGAAAAGGCATGTGTGGTTGTATATTACAATGCATATAGCTCCAAGATGTGTTATCTCCTCAGAGATAAGAATACACAATACCCAAGGGATGCTTATAAAATGGTAATCAATATTGAAAATAATTGAAGAAGATTAGGTAAAATGGGAAGAAGGGATGACCCCAAACCTTTAAAGAACCCAAAAGCTCATAATGAGAAGACATCCAAATCTTCATCCCTTGATGAAAAATTAGACCAGGTCCTTAGTTTGCTACAAAAGGTAGCCAAGAATGATAAACCACAATTCCAAAGGAATGAAATGCCACCAAGACTGTAGGACTATCCTTATCATACAAACTAGCATAATGGAAATCCAATTAACAATAATCAAAAGAATACTCAAGGAACACTTGATCCCTTAGAGAAACATTCCACCAATGTTACCAAAGAATTTTCTAGGTGTGGAGTGTGTCAAATGCCTCACTTTTCACAACAGTGTGTTATGGCTAGATCAGTGGAGGAATTACCAGAGGAACAAGGAGCTTATGATTCTTCTCATGAATGAGAGGGTACTATGAATGTGCTCATGATCAGATCAGATCTAGGTTGTGAAGAATGCTCCTTCAATGATGAGCCCAACCGAAGTGATGTGGATATTAAAAGGTAGGAGGTAGGTTCCTATCATCAAAAAGTATTCTCAGATGAGGAAGGAGACACTACAACAAATCCTTATGATTAGCTCCCTTTCTTGCTCTATTTTTTCCTTCCACCAACCATTTTAATTTATTTTTCTCTATTGTTTTGAAAAATTTGGTGCTATTTATCAGGATGGCACCATTTTTGGCATTTTTTATGCTGATTAGAACAAGTAGGTGCTAATTAGCATTGGGTTTAGCATCAGGTTTAACACCAGGTTTAGCATCAAGTTTAGCACCAGGTTTAGCATCAAGTTTAGCGTTGAGTTTAGCAATGGGTTTAGCACCAGATTTAGCACTGAGTTTAGTAATAATTGTTCTAATCTAGTAGGGATTAGGTGTTTTAGAACAAAAAACCCTTCCCTAATATTCACTAGCCTTCAATTGCTTACCTACATTTCACTTGCATCAAAAGATACCTCAACCCTCAACCCTAATCCCTCAACCCTCAACCCTCAACTTAAACCCTAAAACCTCAACCCCTATACCCTCTACCCTATACATTAGATCCTCAACCCTAATCCTTCAACCATATACCCTCAAACCTATACCCTAAATTTTCTACCGCCAACCCTTAACCATCAACCATAAACCTTTAAACCCTAAACCCTAAACCCTTAATTAACCTTCTACCTTCTACCCTCAACCCTAATCCATCAACCCTATACCCTCAGCCCAATACCCTAAACCATCAATGCTATAGTTCCTCAACTCTAAACTAGCCTCTACCACCTACCCTCAACCCTCAACCCTTAAACCCTTAAACCCAACTCTCTACCCTAATCCCTCAACCCCTATACCCTCTACCCTATACGTTGGACCCTCAACCCTAATCCTTCAACCATATACCCTAGTCAAACCTATACCCTAAATGATCTACCCTCAACCCTTAACCATCAACCCTAAACCCTTAAACCTTCTACCCTCTACCCTCAACCCTAATCCCTCAACCCTATACCCTCAACCAACCAATACCCTAAACCATCAACCCTATAGGTCCTCAACTCTATATACCCTCAATTCTCAACCCTCTACCCTATACATTGGATCCTCAACCCTCATATATCTTTGTCCCTCCCTCCTCTTGTAATCTCCTCTCTATCTCAATTCTCCCCCCATCTCTCACTCCATCCATCCCTACCTCTCTACCCTAATCCCTCAACCCTAAACCATCAACCCTTAAACCCTAATCCCTCAACCCCTATACCCTCTACCCTATACATTGGACCCTCAACCCTAATCTTTCAACCATATACCCTCAAACTTATACCCTAAATTCTCTACCCTCAACCCTTAACCATCAACCCTAAACCCTTAAACCTTCTACTCTCTACCCTCAACCCTAATCCCTCAACCCTATACCCTCAACCAAATACCCTAAACCATATTCAACCCTATAGGTCCTCAACTCTATACCCTCAATTCTCAACCCTCTACCCCATACATTGGATCCTCAACCCTCATATATCTTTGTCCCTCCCTCCTCTTCTAGTCTCCTATCTATCTAACTTCTCCCTCCATCTCTCACTCCATCCATCCCTCCCTCTCTACCCTAAACCCTCAACCCTAAACCCTAAACCCTCAACTCTCAACCTTTGGCCTTTAAAGCCTAAACCCTTAAACTAGCCTCTACCTTCTACCCTCGACCCTCAACCCTTAAAACCTTAAACCCCAGTAAAATCTCTAGCTTAATCCCTCAACCCTCAACCCTTAATCCCGCAACCCTTAAACCCTCAACCCTCAACCCTCAACCCTCAACCCTTAAACCCTAATCTCTCAACCCCTAGTATACCCTCTACCCTATACATTGGACCCTCAACCCTATGCGTCCCTTGGTGTGACTACAAGGGCATAAAAATTCAACTATATCCCTTTTTTACATTTTATGGAACAATACACCTCATTTCTGCATTCAATCATCTATGAATTCTACCATGTTTAAAATTTTGGACTAAAGAATAATTTTTTTTTTAAAGGATAATATGAAGATAATAGTATGATCTTAAATTTGAGAATTAATAGCATTTGAATTAAATGGTATTTTTATCTTCTTTTCATTAAAAATTGTAATATTTAATTTGTAACATATTATAAAATAAATAAATAAATAATAATAAAATTTATATGTTGAATATTAATCATTATTTAGAATTTATTTTTCACAATAATAATATGAATGGTTTGGAAGAAATGCAAGAGGAAAATCTATTTAATTAAAAAAATTCTTAGGGTGCAAGGAATCTAATGTAATATCACAATCACACAATTTTTTTAAATTATAATAATTAAAATCATAATTTAATGATTAAATTATAAATTTAATTCATATTCATTTTAGTTTTATTTAAATAAATATTTTTCTATATATATTTTAAAATTAAAATTAATAATTGTTAAAGATATTTTTCATATTTTTATTTTATATAAAATAACATCAATAGTTTTTAATTATTAATTGAACATACAATTTAATAAATTTAATAGATAATAGTAATTTTTTATTATAAAATATATGTATTTTATTTTCTAAATTTGTTTGAATATTAAAAGATTCAATGATTAAACATCTACACTATATGCGATTTTGTGGGAGCTTTTTCACATCAATATTTTTTCTGCCATGATGAGTTAGAACAAAATACCCAAGCCCTAATTTTCAACTCTCATTTTCACTTGGTTTTTTTGAGCTCCCTTGCCCTGCACATGCCACCATCATTAGGATTTGAAACCTCAAGCTTTTTGAAGGAGTCTCTGTTGATTTTCTCATTGCTTTTGAGAGTCTTCTTCACATAATTTTTTGTTGAGGCCGAATCAGGTAAAGCTTTCATGGTTCATCATTTTTTTCCACTTATCTGAATGCATTTTCAAAGACATTCCTTCTCGGATTCTCATGCATTTTTCTCTTGCTTTACTTTGTCGACACCTTGCTTGTCTTGAGGCTGACATCAAATCACTTATGGAGCTCGCATTTCTTTGAACAACAAGAAGTTGAGTAAGTTTCTATGCACCATTTCTCTATATCTTACCTTTGTTTTCTGTCAAAACAAGCTCGATTTGGACTCAATAGATATGAATTAATGGGTTTTTTGTTTCTACCATGCATCCTTATTTTGAAACCCTTCTATCTTGGCTCGGCTTCTCTAGACTTAGCTCACTAGAAAGATAAATGAAACAAATCATACTCTCCATATTTGGATTGATCAAAATATGAAAGATTTTTTATTTCTACATTTTTTCTCTTTCTTGGTGATAGCTTGGTTGTGGCCTCTCTAGAATATTTTTTCTATTTCCAAAAAGAACAGAGTATAAACTTTTCTTTATTATATTTTTGAGCCTCCTTCATGGCTCCATGATTATGGTCGTGGGCTCTATTCAATGGCATTTTTGGTTTGTCTTGATTTGGGGTTTTTCAAAAATTTATATGCACAATATACAAGATTTCAATGGGGGGTTTTTCCTAAATGGAAATTACTAAATGACTATGTTTTTTCCCTCAAATGCATACACCAAATTGTTAACAGTCAGGCTTTGTAGTGATATTTTCAAATATAGCAGAGGATAAACTATCAAGAACAAACAAACAAACAAAGACCAATATTCCATTGCAATCAAGGTTTGAAGGGAAAACAAAGGAATGCTTACTTTTGGCTATTGTACAGACTAGTAATTTTACATCAACAAGGAAGTTTTAAACAAATTAAACAAAACATGACTCCAAAAAAAAGTGCCAAGTGATAAAAAAAGCTACCACTTACTGAATAAAAAGCATCAATACAAATTTTGACAAATGCAGAGGTCTTCAAATCAACCAAACTCAAATTCTCTTGTTTGACACAAACTTTACCCAAATTCTCTTCACTGTACCTTGATTTCACAAGGCCAAAAAGACTCCAAACCACCAAAACTTGATTTTAACTCTCACTTGACCTCTAGTACACCTTAAAAATCATTTATTTGGCAAGTTCAAATCAACTAAGTACTCAAAAAACTTTGTTTCATCAGATTCACAAATTTTTGCATTCAAGGACTTAAACTCTTATAATAGTCCATATAGTTGAAATCAGGTAAATCTTCAACACCAAATTGAATCTCCTAAAAAAAAAAAGATTAAAGGACCCATTTGGGCCTTCTAAAACATATCTCAAAACCAGCTATGGTCACTTTGCAACAACCTCTTCAAATCTAGACTTCACCGCTATCCTACAAGGCTAATTTTGGCCTATTTTTCAAAAAAACTACTATTAAAATTTGTTTTCCCTCTAATTTTCTGCTGGTCAGATACTTATCAGGTCTCAAAACCTTAGAATCCACCTTCCCCTTCAATAGAAACAATTTCTAAAACACCCAATTGTAAAATCCTCACTTTATGTCCTTCCAAGGAGGGTTTTTTGAAAAACTATGATCCAAGCCTTAAAACACTTGGAAACCACTTGTAACATGCTTAAATGTGTCTAAAAACACCTAATAAAGCTTCATAAATTTCTTCCCCAACAAATTTCACACTTTTCCATACTAAAACCTCACAATTTCACTCTTTTTCACTCAAAAATCACTCATTTTTGCAACTAGGCTTCATGCCCATTGACCTCAAACGAACCGAACCTGCTCCCTCAAGCTTCTAAACACATAATAATACATTAATAGACCCATTCCACTTAGTAACAATATTTTACAAAAAGGTGGAATGGGTTGAACTCCATTTAAGGCCTCAAAACCCTTGTATGTTCAAATTCAAACTTGGTTTATGTAGATCAACAATAATTTTTTTAAAAATGAATGTAGAGCCTAAAAATATGATGCAAATAAAATCTAGGTCCATCCCAAACCTGATCCAAGCACCTATAGATCAATAAGGCCCTGTACAGATTCACACCAAGGCTTGAAATTGCTGAAAATGTTACAAAAATCAGAAATTTCTATAAAAAGAATGGCTTTTGGCTTTCTAATTTTGACTAAAATGTTATCAAGGTAGGTTGAATGTTAGTTTTCTTGTGTTTAGTAATGATTCTAATTGGAATAAGTTCTAAAAATTTCATTGGTAATGTCTTAAGTAAATAGAGGGTCAAAAGTGAAAATATTGCAAATATGTAAAAAGTTGTCAACAATAAACTTGCAAAAATGCAAAATTTGTAAAGGTCAACGGTTAGTTGGGGTTTGAAAATTGGTTGGTTGGTTTGGGGAGTTATTTTTTGGTTGGAAAACATTTAAAATACATGTACACCTCGTGATGTGGGTTGAAAAGTTGCATTTTGAAAGAAATACCACAAAATCTATTAGTTTCTTTGCATAAATTTTGTGTTTTCAAGAAATCTACTGCTATAGGCTGAATTGCTCATTGATACAGAAGTACCATGGCCCAAGGGTGATGGAATGTGTTGAGGTAAGTGTTATATTTCATTTGAATTAAGTGGGAGGTTCTAATATTTATTTTTGAGTGAGATATCTTCATTTTTCTGGAACTGCTTGTTTATAGCTTGTCAAGGGTTTTGATTGGTGTAAAAAATGAAGTTTTAGACATTCCACCTATTTTCATGACTTGTAACTCTTTGGAATGTCTTTTTTCATGATAATATAGGTGTGAAAATGGTTTTAGGGTGATGCCCTAGGGTGTTTTCATGAGTTTTGCATGTGAATTTGAGGAACTAAAGTAAGGTTTTGACAAAATATGAATGAAGTTGAATGTGTAATGGTGTTTTGAGTTTTTTTAGATGTTTTTATGAAGGTCTAAGGTAGTGGAAAGTTTCAGTAAGGTGTGGAACCATTACTTTCAATAAACCCTCCTCAAATTGGCTTAAAAAGAGGGCTTTGTGGTTTGGTATGTGGAGGTGAGTTTCTCTTAAAAAAATTGTGTTTTTGAGGGTTTGGACACATGTAAATTTATGACCCAAAAAGTATTGAGGGTTGTGAATAGTTTAAAGGGTCATTTTTTTTGTAAATTGGGCCTCATTAGCCTAATTAGGACAATGGTGAAGGCCCATTTTGAGGCACATGTTCCAAAACAACATCCGATGATTTTGAGGTATTTTTTGTAACTCACTAAGAGGTATCTAAATATCTATTTTTTTGTGAATTCCTTTGTGAAGTTTGTGAGAAAAATCTCAAAAAAGGTCAGCAAACCTACTAGGAAAGGCCTAGTTGAAAAGTAAAATTTGAAGAGTTCAAGAGTTGGTGTTTTGAAATTTGTTTGAGGCTCATTGAATTGAGTTTTTTGAGTGATCCTAACCAATTTCTTACATGATGGCCACTGAAATTTTCACCTCTTATTAATTTATTTTCATGCTTACTTCAGGCTCTTTTCACTTAACCTCTTGCCACTTTTAAATCTTCCTGGCAGAATTTTTAAGTTGTTTTTCCACTAAAAAATTGTACCTCACCTTTCCAAAAGTTGTTCTTAAAACTTAGGAATAGATTCATAACACCTTTGCTGACATTTTTATTACCCAAACATTCTTTCCTTAGTTCCTCACCATGCTTCATATCCTACATGCACTTTTATAAACTATTTGCCACTTTTTTGGGCAGCCTTCTTTCTATTTTGAGCCATGAAAATGTGTGTTTTATCTTTTGAATTGACATCCTTTGTGTTAGGTGCACTTTACCTATCATTTTGACATATATTCTTTCTTGGGTTTAGATATGATAATTCACTCTCAATTCTGAGATTTAGGTGGAGGTTTGGATGACATTTTCCATGATAAAAGCATGCCTACCTTAGGTCTCATTTTTCCCCTTTTAGTTGAGTTCTAATTATTAATGTAATTGCAATGGTTTTTATGATGAAGTAGAGATGAATAATGGTTTTTTTCTCTCTAAAAGCACAATTACTTAATTTGAGAAAAAAATTATTAACTTACTGCCACACTTTCATATGATTTGATGGATATTTATAGTGGTTAAATCCACCAAGATGTGTATCATACTTCACTCAAAGTCTTGATCTCATACATAGGCATGGGTTCATAATGCATTTTCCATGGTTTTGATGTTGAAGGTGCAGATTTATTAGGGTTTTTCCTCTGAAACAGTGCACCTTTAGCCCTTTAGTGTTGGGTGAAGATCATCAATCACTTTTCCATCTTAAAACTTGCCAAATGGAGGAGGCTACTGGCATTTCCACTTCTAAAGTGAGCACCCTTTAACAAATTTAATTCTTATCAAGTTGGGCATCAATCACTAATAAATCTGCCCTTTTTTGGAACTGGAGCTTAGTTTTCTTTGGTTTCAACCACACAAAAATGTGCCCTAACTTTCTATTTTTACTTCTTTGGAAGAATTCACTTAGATCCTTGCTATTCTTGCTAATTAGGCAAACTAACTCCATGGCTGGAACAAAAAAATATGTTCCAAGGGAAAAGAGTATTTCTAATTCAAACCTCATGACTTAGCCATTCCATAGTCCTCTTTCTTTCGTCGTAGTCAACACCAATTGAGAACTTCATTGTTTTATGCTCTTGCATACTATTATTTAAATGTCATCTTTTATCAGACTTGTTGACGATCACTTCTCTTTATCTTATCAAAGAAAAGAAAATGACAAGATGACTTAAAAAACTGACTACAAGAACCACAATTGATTGGATGGATACAAGATCAAAAGTCAAATGATGACAAAAGGGAGCACAAGAGATGAGTTTCATATGGGTACCAACATGAGGATAGTTTGTATCTATTTCTATTTAAGTTCTATATATTGATCTATTTCGTCAAAAAAAAAAAAAGATTTTAACCCAATAAGATTGAATTTCATCATGACTCCTCATTTGCAATCATCAAGCCACTAGAAGGGACATTGTTTCCTTTATTTTATTCCCAACATAGTAGCAACTAAAAGTTTTCATGTTATTTTCAAAAAAATTGGTTATTTGATGCTAGCTTAACTTTTCTTGCAATGGTTGTATAGGATAAAAAAATAGCCATATCAAATGCCTTTTTCCCAAGTCAGGTACTCTCTCAAGGTTAACAATCTCAATCTCACTAATAGTGATTACTAAGAAAGGTAATTCCACCAACTCTATCAAACAATTTTACCATAGGAACAATAAAAGAAGATGCTTTGAAAGGAACTCCATGAAAACCAAACTCTCTAAATTGTATATCAAACTCTAGTTCAAAATATTTTAGATGAGGCTGCTCCCATAGCTCTGTTACTTGCTTGACAAATCCTTGAAACTCTGTATTGATTTTATTTTTCCTATCCCTCTCTTGTTGTTCTTCCTCAATTTCATCAGGATCATACATTGACCTTCTTGCCTCTCCTAAATTTTGGACCATATCCATTACCTCCACATAAAACTAGACATTCTTGGTCTTCTTGATTCACACCATGATATGGTTATGCAAATGAAAATGAAGCAAAGTAATCATCTCCTTCTCCGTTGGCTAGAAGAATGTATGCTTAATGTTTTGATACATGATATTAGATCTCTTCTAATCTCATGGTTGAATACTGAAATCCATTATGGTGGCCCTCGAAAGTTCTAGTCATCTTTCTTCCTCTTCCACCAAATGCTGGCATATTTAACTAACGTTTATTAGAATTGTTGCATGTTTTACATCACTAGAATGACATATTAGTTGTAAATTTTATGAAATTTTATTATGGTATGTGCACTTTGATATGATGTAATATGATTATAGTTTCATTTCACATGTTGTAATATTAGATATATAACAGAAAAATAAATTATTGCATGAAATAAATAATAACTTTTCATTTGAATATTTTTTTTGTAGAACATGGGTCTTCTAGAAGATCAAGATGATCCTCATGATATATAGATCCAGAATATGTTGGTTCTGGTACAGATCACATGGCAGAGGATGATGATGACATAGATACAAAACACACCAAGGCTGATGACGATGATGATGACGATGATAATGATCACAATGGTGATGATGATGATGATGATGATGAGGTAGTTGCTGGTAGTAGCCAGTGACATTCATGATCATATAGACTGCATCATGGATCATTGTTGATATATCATTATGATGCCTCTTTTTATGGTTACTATCATATGTATCATTTTCACAGCCTGTAGTACCATATTATTGAGTTGTATCATTTTGACATGTATCATTTTGAAATATATCATTTGTACATGTATCATTTTGACTTGTATCATTTTAAGTTATATAATTTATCATTTTGACATGTTATTAATCTAGTGGCATATTTGACTCAATTGTTTTAATTATAAATGATGATCATGTTATTAATAATTATCTTGTTATTTAATCATATGAGTTAAATAATTAAATTACTTACTCTATAATCATATGAGTTATTTAAGAGGCATGATATATTTAATTAATTAAATTAAAATAAAACATAAATTATTTAATTTACTTACTCTATAATCATGAGTTATTTAAGAGGTATGATATATTTAACTAATTAAATTGAAATAAAACATATTAAATTAATAAATGGAAGCAAAACAAGAAGTATATTTAGAAGCAAAAAAAGGAAGAAACAATGGAAGCCAAACTAGAAACAAACCAGAAGCAATCTTGAAAGAAAAATGGAAGTAAAATTAGAAGAAAAATTGGAAGCAAAATTGGAAGCAAAACTGGAAGCAAATCTGGAAGCAAAACGCGAAGCAAAACTAAAAGCAAAACTGGAGGAAAACTTGGAAGAAAAACCTGAAGCAAAACTAGAAGCAAATGTGGAAGCAACACAAGAAGAAAAACCAAAAGCAAAATCAAAAGCCAAACTAGAAGCAACAAAAATCCAGCGGTAAACCTGGTGCTAATCCGACACTAAATCCGGCGATAAAATCTGGTACTAAACCCGGTGCTAAATCTGGCGCCAAAGTGATCAAGCCATTTTGTGCTGAGTTTTGCACTACTAGAAGTTCCCAATTCATGAACTCAAATAAAGTAAAATCTGACGCTATTTTAGGTGCTAATATCCTTTTTTGTTATAGTGAGAGAATAATTGCATGGTTTACACTCTAGAATTAGATAATGTTTCTTTGAGGAGATCCTCAAATGAGGACATTGAACGGTATACAACTACATTGGTTACTAAGGCAAGGAATGATTATCATTTAAGGAATAGAACTGTGGGTAGTAATCAGGGTAGCTCGGGGAGCTTTTTTATTAAAGAAAATAATGCATAAACAAAAGGAATAAAAACATAGAACAAGAAGGAAGAGATGAAGCCCAAGGAGGGTAAGGAGGTAAGAATTTGGGCCAAAAAGGGTACAAAGGTGAAAATTGATGGTGAAGTTTCTCATCAAGATAAGAAGGCCAAAAATGTGAAACCCAGTGCAGTGCTAAGAAGGTCCAAGGCTAAGATGACAAGGTAATTCCTCAAGAATTCATAATCCCTAAGTTACCAAGTTATTCTCCAGTAGATATGTTTCAAGTATTATCTCAAGTCAAAGTCATAGTCCCATTTCTAGAGATGATGAGAATATATGAGCAAAATAATAAGATTGTGGCTCTAATCAATAGTATTATGGATAGAGGGAAGGATAAAATGGTTGATCAACCTAAATCAAGTGGAGACTAAGAGAAAAACCTTGAGGTCAAAGCAGTAATCAATAAAAATCCAAAAGTATATCTGGGAACCACCATTACTGCCAATCCAAACCAAGTCAATCCATTTTATCTAAGCTTGATCATTGATGGTAAGTTTCTTAGAAATTGTATGATAGACTTAGGAGCCCCAAATAATGTAATACTAGTGAAAATCATGGAAAAGATGGGCTTAAAGGTTGACAACACATATGGAAAGTGTTATGCCATGGACTCAAGGGAAGTCCCTATGATAGGGGTAATCAACAGGGTTCCATATAGATTGGCAACTCTCTGAGAGAAGGAGTTGTTTATGAGTATCATAGTAGTGGACATCCCACCAACATATGGGATGCTATTGCTAAGACACTGGAGTGCTTCCATGGGTAGGAGTATTTAGTGCAACCTGTCATTTGCAACCTTTTCAATAGATCAAAAATATGTTAAGATTATAAGAGAACCAAGGATTCACCACATGATCAAACATACTGAGGAGCCTGAAGAGCTAGCAATAATAAACTTTGTACACACTAGCATAAACACCTTTCAAGTGGAAGAGTTGAAGTAGGAAGAAGAAGAAGATAGGCCTACACCAATTGTCAAAGAGGTCCTAGAAACACCACAGGAAGATGCTATGTGGAGTATGTATTTTGATGGAGCATGTTCAAAGGAAGGCTCGGGTGTAGGGGTTATTCTTATTTCTCCCCAAGGTAAAAATTTTAAGTACTATTCTTATTATAGTTTGCATGTATAAATAATGTTGCTGATTACGAGGCTTTATTACTTGGTTTGAAGTTAGCTTCCAAACATGGCATAAAATTGTTAAAAGTGCTGGGGGATTCTGAGTTGGTAGTTTCTCAAGTTAGGTCTAGATTTTTCACTAAAGACAAGAGGCTAAGATAATACAAGTGTTGGCCTCCTACAATGATTTAATAACTAAGCCCTTACAACCATGATTCAAAATTGGACATCTAACCTGAATAGCTATTTCAATCATCATGAAGGTGCATTTAACTTGTCAACCCAGGGACATGAACTTGAAATGGTTCAACACAGTATGTGCACTAGGAACTCAAAGTATCCATTTCATTCTATAGCTAAGGAACTAATGATACTCAAAGTAAATTGCTTAGAAGAGAATACCATAAATACCACTCATCAATCAACAATTACATAAAACTAAAATGTAAAACAAGAATGAAAATATGAGCAACAAATCGAGAACTACTCTATCTACTTTGGTTGTAGGAACAGTCACATAATGAAATTCTAGTGGCTATAGGAACAATTAGTGCTAGATTTATAACTAATTACAAAACAACAAGTAATACTAAACTAATACTAAACTAAGAAGATGGATTACTCTCCAAGTGGGCCCCCCTTGGATAAGTATCATCTAAAACTAATGAGAACTCAGATGCTCAAACTCATAAATTTATTTTATTCATTGTAAATCATGAGTAAAAAAGAGTAATTTATCTGTATTACTAGAAACTTGAGAGTGCAAGTACAATATCAAATCATGCAACCTCCTGAGCAAGGAGCATTAGATCTTTATTTATACTATCAACTAGACAAGGCAGTCAACTTCAGGATGAATAGGAGGATTCCATTTAGGGAAAACAAAGACATTGGAGTGGCGATGGTTATGTGTGCATGGAATCTAGTCAGACATGCAGGTCCAAATGCAAATTTAGCATAACAGTAATGCCTATGTCTGCTTAGTCATTAAAGTTGACTACAAGGAAGTTACATTTGATTGCATGAGGAATCTTCTGCCATCGACCTCCTTTGACCTTGATCAATTCCTTTGTTGGACATTATGGTGCATGCCCAGCCGGTGGCACCTTCCTCAACTTAGCATCTTCGAATTAAATTTGCATGGAAATGTCAGTATGCACAATAACTACACATCTATAACCACCTTAAGGAACATTCATTAACCACATGCAAAATCAATATAGATAATCCACATAATATACCAATGTCATTAAAACTTGCAGAGATAGGATTAAGCCCAATGTCTATGGTTTGAGGGAAACATTATGAAAATATCAACATTTAACATCAAAGTCCATGATGAATGTCAACAAATAAACTATAGATTCTACCCAAAATTGGACCAAAAACTAGGCTCATCACTCCCCCCCAACCTAACATTTTTTTGGTCCTCCATCAGGGGAAGGATTGTTCTTCTGCTTGGTCAAAGCTCTGAAGTTTGCAATTGATAGCTATCCAACATCAGTGGTTGTTATGTGTGAATCAGGATCCCAATAGAATCCTAATATATCAATATGTTCCATCTTTGCTTTTCTGTAGCAATGTCATACTGGTAGAATATGAAGTTTGGCATGGGCCACATGAGAATGGGTGGTTGGAAAGTTAGGGGAAGCCAAAATCTCCCCTCCGTTCTCCCAGTATGAATATACCTATCAATCCTTTTTAGTGCTACAACATAATTGTGGATGGAATGAGGTTCAACCTGCTTCAACTAATTAGTTAAGCTATTCCATCTTTGTGATAGAAATCTTCTCATAGTTTCCTCCTTTGTTTCTTCCTTTACCTCATACTCATTGTAAACTACCTCAATCCAACGAATAATCCTATTTCCATAACTAGGTCTGAGAAGCATTCTGTGACATTATCTATAAATATCCCTTGGGTTGCTTGATTTAGCCCTAATGGGCAGAGGGATGTTAGACTCCAATTTATTATAAGCCCCATGTTGCTATCCCCAACTAATATCATTTTGCACCCAAGACATAAATGCCCTCAATTGGACATCCCCAACATACAACAACAGATTCCAATCATGGTCTTGAGTTACATTATAATTATGAAAATAAAACTCACATAGAAAATTCTTCATTTTAGGTCAGACAATCCTATAAGCATTGAAAAGTTCAATAGGAGTGTCAATAGAAGGATTCAAACCTGAGACAATCCTTGAAAACTTAAAAGAGAGACATTTCTCTTTTAGGTGTAGAGCATAGACCCTTGGAGGGGTTTTACAACCCAAAATATATGGTACCAAGGTTGCCATATCATTCACCCTCTGCTTTAGGGTGGCAATTTCTGCATCCTTATCTTCAATCTCCTCATCCCTCTTTTGAATTTCCTTCTTCAATTTTTTTTTTTTACTTTTTTCCATTCTTCCTCCCTCCTTTGTATTTCTTTCCATAAATTCAAAATTTCCATATGTACTGTAAAATCAAGAGGATTATGAATTTCTACCAATCTTTTTGTTGATGGTGGCTCCTCATATAGCACTATCTGCATGGATTAAGGTTGTCTAGTTGTATTTGGATACAAGGGTATTGTTTCTTCTTCCACTTCTTGTTGTATGGGCTCTCATTCTTGTTCTTGTTGTGGCTACATGAATTCTTGTTGTAGGACTTCTTGTTCATGCTACAGGAAATCATGATTTTCATCAAACTCCTTTGCAATGTTAGTAAGATCGACCAGTGTTATATTTGTTGCTCTCTCAAATATGTCTTCTTATTTGACATTCTCTTGCCCCATTGGAGCTTTAGGATCCTCATGTGATGTATCACTAGGCTTAGGGATTTCCTTTGGAGGTGTACCAAATGCTGGCCTAGCTGGCTTTGATTTCTTGGGAGGTCTCTCACATTTTTCTTTAGCTGCAAGATGTATAGTGTCAGCCTTTCTCTTCTTAGAACTTGGCACCTTTCTTTCTATAGGTTGTGTTTTAGCCTTCCCTTTTCTCATTTTTACTTCTCTATTTTGTGCCCTAGTTTTCATCAGGGTGCCAAGTAGAATGTCATCATCAGAATCTGAGGAGGAGCTTTCTTTTTATGAGTGCTTTGATTTAGAAGAACTAATGTCTATGGTTTCTTCTACTGAAGGAGGGTTCACACTAGAGCCTGCACCCGAGGTTGAAGCACCAAGAGTGACTTTAGTTGTGTTCAATGTCCTACTAGACCTATGGGGTTGAGGGTATGTGTAGGATCATGATGGGCCAAAAAGTGGCAATATTATGGGTATTAGTAGGGTATGTGGCTGATGACTTTTTTTTAACCCAAAATTCATGAAATGAAAAGGGTTTTTAGAGGAGATTCTCATATTTCCACCAATATAAATTATGCTTTAATTTGAATTTAATAAATAATTATTATTCATTTTCTATTAGAATTACAACTAAAGTCCTGATCGATAGGCTGATTGAAAAATATCTATAACTTTCAAATGGTATCGCATTTTTTGAATCCAAAATATGCATCACATTCCATGCTTCACATAATATAGGATTAAAAAAAGAAAAATTAAATTTCATTAAGTTTTGACCAAGTTAAGGTGGTCAGACATATGAGTTTTTATATTTTTTTAAAGTTGTAATAAAAAATTCATAATTAATTATTTACTTGGAAAAAATTACAAAAAAATATGCATCACATCCGGACATGAGTCCTCTACTTATATATAAAATCTTATAAAAAAATATTATCATTTTATTATGGTTAGGGTGGTCAGGCAGACACCTACTTCTTATTTTTTCCCTGAAATTTAAGTACTACTGCATTGAAATTTCAAATTTTCACAAGATAGATTTTATTTATTTTTAAATAAACCTAGTAGTTTAGAAACTACATTCAACTTTCTACAGATTCTATTGTTACATATTTTTGAAATAATATGGATAACTTATTCAAATTTTTATGTCAAGATGACTAACACTGATTTTTTTGATTTTTTTGCCACTTAAGGCCCTATTTTTTCCATGATGATCTTGCATATATACCCTTGAGGTAAAGCCCTAGGTTGCAAGTACTCAGGTCTAATTTGATCAACATTTATAAATTCTTCCTAGGTCATTCTAGATACATCATGCAGAGACTTTTCAACTAGAAATTTAATTAGACAACGGTGGGAAACATAATTATCCCGACCTTTTTGGGTCTCGACCGCCATGATTGAGAGAAGATTGTATAGCATGTTAGGAACATTCATCCTCATTTCGTACCTCATGTGATTCAAAAGCTTGAAGTGCATGGAATGAAAATTCAACTGGAGACCATCACAGGTGATGTATTTGATAACATAAATGGCTATCTGCTTCCATGGCTCAAGTAGAGACATTCTCTTTGCACCCTATTTATCTATGCTCAATGGGGGGTCATTCAACTTTGTAAATTTGGCCCTAGCTAATCTGGTGTCTCTGAAAGCAAGGGAATTTTCACCAGCAACAAGTAACCCTATGACTTATGTAATTCTTTCCTCAGTTGCCACAACTTCCAACCCTTTTACTATGGTTTTTCCTTTAGAAAATGTCTAGGCGAATTCAATGGAAATGCTTTCATCAAATCCATCAGGCTTTAGGAAGTAATCTAACCATCCACAGTTTCTAAATTCGACCAGGAATTGTGCATCCTGCAATAAAACATCATGCATCATGGTTTCATTTCAAATTAACCCACCTCCCATTGTCTACAATCAAACAAATGCTCTATGATTTATTTCCTACAATTTTGTCTGAAAATCAAGTTCACCTTCTTGCAATACCTACTAAATTTCCATTAACAATATCGACTGAATTTTCCCTTTCTTTTTTTTCACCTTTTGGCTTGCAACTCAAGATTACGACAAAGTCAATAATGGAAAAAAATGGAGTGATGAAGGAGAATTATGATGGGAAGAAATGGCGGCTTCAGTTAATGTCACTTCACGCATGCAACCCGTCCTCTCACTCAAATTTCAAATCAGCTCATTTTAAATTTTCTGGCATAGCCTAGCATAAATTAACACATGGGCAATATACTTGCATCTTTTTCTTTCCCCCCACCAACCTAAATTTGGACATGTGTCTATACATTCGAGATGGGAGTGGTGATTTGAAAAGGAGTAATGACATGTTATGTGAACGTCTCTACTAATGTACAGTGATTAAATGAATACACTTAAAAGATAATTAAAAGATAGCAATTAATGTACACATACCTAAATGTGTGGAGGATTCATTGCAAAGATTGTGGAAAAAGTACCACTCACCTTGTAGGGAATAAATTGATAAATTAATGAAGATGAAGTGGAATGAAATGAGGTGGAATGAAGTGATGGAAGAGAGAGAAAGCTGGTGATGGATGGGTGAATGGGTAGAAGGGAAAATAAATGGACTTCCACATAAGTGGAAGTATTTATTATGAGAAGTACATACCTTAATTAGCCAAAAGGAGGGACACTAGGTCCACTTCCTTTGGTGTTAGGAAGCTTGGGTGTTGAATGTTGGGTGAATTGTTGTAGGAAATCTTCTTTGGAAGCTGGCTTGTGATATCATTTGAGGCAATTACCATTGAAAAGTAGCTTGAATCTAATGGGTTCAATGGTAGTAAGCTGAAAAACTCCATTAGGAAAGACCTCAGCAACTTCATATGGTCCTAGCCACCTTGTCTGCAATTTTCCTGCATTGTCCTGATATCTTGAGTCATAGAGCAGGGCCCAATCTCCTAGTTGGAATTTCTTATCCTTGATAAATTTGTCATGTCACTTGATTCTCTAATTCTGCACTACCTCTATATGATGTAGGGTTTCTCTTCTTATCTCATCCAAAGCATTTAGTTGCATGATTCTTTCTCTTTGTGCCACAAAAATATCCATCCCCAAATCTATTGCTGTCCTAATAGTCTTATATTCAAATTCAATGGGCATCATAGTTGTCTTTCCATACAACAAATCAAATGGAGTGAAGCCCATAGTTGTTTTCCAGGTTGTCCTATAGGCCTAAACAACTTCTAGTAATCTATTTTCCCAATCCTTTCTATGAATAGCTTCCGTTTTGGTCATAATGGCTTCAATTTCTCTATTGGTCACCTCAACTTGGCCATTAGCCTGGGGGTGATAAGGAGTAGAATTCATATGCCTTGTGTTGTACTCATTAACTAGTGTTGCAACAAGGGTTGATGTGAATTGAGCCCCTTGATTAGTCACTATTTCTCTTGGGACTCCATATCTTGTGAAAATCTCCTCATAAATAAATTCTACAACCTTGTTATCTCTTGCATGCATCATGGCCTTTACTTCTACCCACTTTGTCACAATATTAGTGCATACCAATATATAAGAATTACCATTTGATGGAGGGTCAATGGGTCCCACAAAATACAATCTCCATTTGTCAAAGGGAGTAATTACTATCTGAGGGAAAAGTGGCATCTCATCAGATCTAGTTGGTCTACCCATTCCTTGAAATCTATCACATTTTCCTTTATACCTTCATGCATCCTTGTGGAGTGTTGGCCAGTAATATCCTATGTTCAAAATCTTCATTGTTGTCCTCTTAGATTTAAAGTGTCCTCCACATGGTTCATTGTGACATGCATGAAAAATGTCATATGTATCATCTTCTCTCACACATCTCCTCATGACATGCTCTAGTCTAGTATAAAACAAACATCCAACATTCCAAGAGAAAGGAAAAGATTTTTCAATGAGTGTCATTTTCTCTTTTGGAGAGAAGTGAGAAGGAACTCTACCTGTGACCAAATAATTGGCTACATTAGCATACCAGGGTATTTGTATAATGAGGGAGAATAGATACTCATCAGAAAAAGAGTCATCTATGGGCTGATTGTCTTTTGATATAGTCAGCCTTGAAAAGAAAATCTACAACAACATTGGCCTTCCCTAGCTTATCCAAAATGGTTATATCAAACTCGTGCATCAACAATAACCATCTTTCCAACCTACCTATGATTGAAGGTTTATTCATGAGATATCTAATGACTACATCATCAGTGTGCACAATATTTGGCAGCCTATTATGTAAAGTCTGAATTTGTTTAGTGCATAGATCACTACCATCATTTCTTTCTTTATCACTGTATAATTGAATTCAACTCCTTATAAATTTTTGCTGACAAAGTAAATGGAATTTTCAACAGCTCCTTATTTCTATCCTAATACTACTCCTATGGCATAATTTGATGCATCAGTATGGATGTGGAAAGGAAGTTCCCAATTAGGCCCTTTGAGTACAAGAGCATGAGTCAAATTTGCCTTCAGGTCAGAAAATGCCTTGTTATAGGCTTCAGTCCACTAAAATTCAACATCGTTAGTGAGAAGAGTATACAATGGTGCTGCTACCTTGTTGAAATCCTTGATGAAACACCTATATTATCTTGCATGACCCAATAAAATCCTAACATCCTTTTGTTTTACAGGTGTGGGCAGATTTGTGATTACCTCAATCTTTGCAGGATCTACTTGAATTCCCTTGTGGGAGATGTAGTGGCCAAGAAATACACCTTCGTGCATCATCATGAAGCACTTTTCAATATTTAAGGAAAATTTTTGGTTTTCACATCTCTGTAGGACTCTCGTGATATTTTTCAATGCTTGATTAAAATCAACATGATAAGTGGTAAAGTCATCCATATAAATTTCCATGCAATCATGAGAAATGTCTAAGAATATGCTAATGACTACCCTTTGAAAAGTTGCAAGTGCATTACATAAGCCAAATGGGAGTACCTAATAGGCATAGGCCCCCCTTGGATAGGTAAATATGGCTTTCTCTTGGTTCTCTAGTATAATTTAGATATGGTTGTAGCCACTGAATCCATCTAGAAAAGAAAAGTATTACTTTCCTGCAAGTGTGTCCAAAACTTGATCAATGAAGGGTAAGGGAAAGTGGTCCTTCTTGGTGGCAGCATTAAGTTCCATATAATCAACACAAACTCACTATTTCCATCCTTTCTTGGGTATAATCACTAATGGAGACACCCAGTAACTATCTAAAATGGGGTAGATAAATCCTGCATCTAGTAATATTTGTAGTTCCCCTTTTACAATTTCTCTTAGTGCAGGGTTAATTATTCTTTGTAGCTGTCTTACTAGGGTGCAATCATCTTTGATGTAAATTCTGTGTGTGCAAATTTTAGGGTCCAATCCCTTCATATCATGATAATCCCACACAAATGCATGTTGATGGGTCCTTAGTAAATTTTTCAAAAACAATTGTTGTTCTTCACTTAATTTACTGTTAACATTCAAATATTTTCCTTTTGACACCTGTACTTGTATAGTTAACTCTATCATGGATGCTTCATTAACACATGGTACCTTTAGTTAATATGGCAGTAATGTACGGGACATAATTATTGCTACAGGAAGTCTGTTTATAGGAATAGTGGTTGTAGGAAGAGTGGCCGTAGGAAGAACATCTATAGGAATAGTGGCTACAGGAAGAGCGACTGCAAGAAGAACGTTTGCAGGAATAGTGGCTATAGGAAGAGAAGGAAAAAGTATCTTGACTGGAGTAGTAGAATGAGAAGATTATTCTTCCTCCACTTCACAATGGTTCTGAATAATGTTATCTTATTCTTCCTCCACTTCACAATGGTTCTAAATACTTCATCCTCATCTTGTAGCTGTATGAAAGAGCTTCTTCCTAGCATCATAAGTTGCACCATAGAATTAACTTCCTCGGCTTCTTCACCAACAAGTGGCCATATGAGATTATTTTCATCATGAGATGGTTGAGTAGGAAGATAAAGAACACAAATTTTCATGCTCTTCCCATCTAAAATGGCCATGTCACCTGACCGACATCCAATGTATGCATCTACAGTTTCTAACCAAGGCCTTCCAAGAATAATGGAATACCTGCCTAGTGTAGCTTTAGGAAAAAGAATCATAAAGTCTATTGGGTATTCCCAGGAGTCTAAAACTACCATAAGATCCTCCACTACACCATCAGGCTTAACAATAGAGCTATCAGCAAACTGTAGGACAATATGAGTAGATCTCATGCTTACAACATTTAGTTGCTACAGGATGTCTTTGGTCATTACATTTATTGCTACCCCAAAATTAATTAGAGCATTATTTACTTGGACCCCATTTATAACAACTTCTACCATAGGACTACCTAGGTCATTATACTTGGGGATAGTTACTTTTCCCAGCATGATTTTAGCTAGTTGTCCCACCACATGAACTATAGTTGAGTCCTTTTTCTTACCTGGCTTCTTGAGGCATGCTTCCTTGATTTCCTTGTCATACATTGGAACATCCTTTATGGCCTGAAATAGAGGTATCTGGATACATATATGCTTCAACTGATCCAAGATATCAAAAGTTGTATCCTCCTTTTCTTTCTTCTTCTTGGAAACTTCCAATCTCTGAGGAAATGGTGGTTCTTGTTCAGTCTACTTGACTTGGACTGGTTTAGGATTTTTAGGTACACTTGGCTAAATGGGATCATTCTAAGGTTCCTCTTCCTCTTCCATAGGAAGCTCAATGATAATGGGATTGGAAGGGGCTAGTAGAGTAGTTCCTGAATGCATGTGGATGTCACTTACACTCACAACATATACAGATAATTGGTTTGAATCAATAAAGTATGCAAGTTTTTGTTGTGGTTTGTTATTTTGATTTGGTGTGGGCTGAGCTGGTAGCTGAGTAGGTTTAGGTGCATTTTAGCTTGTATTAGTAGGTGGAGGAATTATAGTTAGCTATTGGGGATGATAAGGTGGTTGCACATAACTGGTTGTCTAAGTAGGCCATATTTGTCCTCCTCTCCATTGATTTGTTTGTTGCCAATTTCCTAGAGGTGGCTGCCAATGCCCTTGAAATTATTTCCAATTTCCCTAAAGTTGCTTCCACTAGGGTGGAGAACTTCAATGATTGGGCCAAGTATTTGGAGGGTTACTCCAATGCTGTGGTGGATATCCTTCATGATTGGATGGATATGGTGGCTACCATTGGTTACTAGATGAATAGGAATTAAAATATGGCCTAGCATAGGATAGTGGATCTGGTGGAATACCTTGTCTTGGAGCCCAAGGCTTACTTTGTGCAACATAGTAGACTTGTTCTTATATTCAATCTTGATTGGTTTGAACTCAGGTGGAATCTGCTTGCTTTCAAAGTTAGCTACCATCTTGCATCTGTAGTCCCTCTTCTTTTGTCTGCAGTGAGGGAAATACTTTGTCAACATTATCTCTACCTCCTCTTGCTTCTTTTTGGCTTGAAGTGTATCTAACTAAGTAGCTAGATTATTTATAATTTATTGCTTGAAGTCTGTTAGAAAATGAGTAATCTCCATTCTTGAAACTCCACTAGTAGTTGACTTACCCATGGAAGATTAGTAAGCTCTCCTCTTCTTTGAAGCTACCCTAGAGTAATTATGGCATATTTTCTTGATATCCTCCTAAGGAATTTGGGAGATATCTCCTCCTCCCATGAGGTCCAAGGCATGAGTACAACTATCATTGATTCCTCTCAGGAAAATAAATTTTTGTGAGTCTTCATTAAGTGTATGGTGTGGAAATTTTTGTAGGAAAAATAGAAACCTTGCAATGTAATCTTCCAGGCTCTCATCTTCCTTTTGTTGCATCCTGTAAATGTCACCTCCTTGCATGTCACTGCCCCTACAATATTAGTTGTATTTCTCAAGGAATTTTATCTTCATGTCTTCCCAAGTTTCCATAGTATTTCTTCCTAGGCTCATGAACTATCTTAATGCAGCCTCTTTTAGAGTGGTAGGGAATAGCTTAAGCCTATGGGAATTAGTAGTATAATCATAACTCCTACAGAGTATGTAAAAATAAAATAAAAAGGTATCAGGATCTTCTATGACAAGTCCATAAAACTTGGGGAGTGTTGAGGCAAGGATGTTCTTGATGTTATCAAATTCATTCCGATGGGAAATGTGGAAAGGAAAAGGTGGTTGGTTAGGTCTATTCCTATTTGCATCACCCCTTCCTACTTGATGTAGTTCTAAAGAAAATGGATTCTCAAGCTAATTTTGATCTTCAGAGGAGACTTCAAAGCTAGTCAGATTAGGAAATACATCAGCAAAGGGGTGTGGATCTTCTTCTTCTTCTTCTCTTGGTAGGTTTTTATTTTCAACTAGCTAGAATGGATTATGATTGTTAGGAAGGAATCTCCCATAAGCATCCCTTCTCCTTCCTCTATGCATGCAATATCATTCACTATCAACCAACTCACACAAAGAATTGGTAAAGAATAAGGGGGATCATTACTTCCTAAATGAGGATATACTAAGAACAACTTCCAAAATAATTACAGCAAGAAAAACTACCAATGACTCCAAAAGACTCCCTAGTTTGACACCATCCCCGACAATGACACCACAAATGTTGGCATCCTACAATGATTTAATAACTAAGCCCTTATAGCCATAATTCAGAGATTGGACATCTAACCTGAATAGCTATTTCAATTATCATCAAGGTGCATTTAAATTTTCAACCTAGGGATGTGAACTTGAAATGGGTTAGCACAGTATGTACACTAGGAAGTCAAAGTAGCCATTTCATTCTATAACTAAGGAACTCACGATATTAAAAGTAAATTGATTAGAAGGGAATACCATAAATACCACTCATCAATCAATCACTCCATCAAACTAAAATGTAGAATAGAAAATGAGAATTGGAGTAACAAACAAGGCACTACTCTATCTGATTTGGCTGCAAGAACACTCATAGAATAAAATTCTAGTGGTTGTAGGAATAGTCGATGCCAAATTTATAACTAATTACTAAACAACAAGTAATACTAAACTAATATTAAACTAAGAAGATGGATTACTCACTAAGTGGCCCCCCTTGGATAAGTATCCTCTAAAACTAATGAGAACTCAAATGCTCAAACTCAAAACTTTATTTTATTTATTGTAAATCATGAGTACAAAAGAGTAATGTATCTATATTACTAAGAACTTGAGAGTGCAAGTACAATATCAAATCATGCAACCTCTTGAGGAAGGAGCATCAAATATTTATTTATACTATTAGCTAGACAAGGCAGTCAACTCCACGACTGGGAGGATGCCATTTAGGGAAAATAGAGAAAGTGGAGTGGTGGTGGTTAAGCATGCATGGAATCTGGTCAAGACATGTAGGTCCAAATGCAGATTTAGCATAATAGTAATGCCCGTGTTTGCTCAGTCATTAAAGTCCACTACAAGGTGGTTACATTCAGTTGCATGAGGAATCTTCTATCATTGACCTCCTTTGACCTTGAGTGATTCCTTTGCTAGACATTATGATGCATGCCCGGCTGGTGGTGCCTTCCTCAACTTAGCATCTTCGAATTAAATCTACATGAAAATGTTAGTATGCACAATAATTGCACATCTATAACCTCCTTAAGGAACATTCATTAACTACATGCAAAATCAATATAGATAATCCACATAATATGCCAATGTCATTAAAACTTGTAGAGATAGGATTAAGCCCAATGTGTATGGTTTGAGGGAAACATTATGAAAATATCAACATTTAACATTAAAGTTCATGAAGACTACCATCAAATAAACTATAAATTCTACCCAAAATTGGACCAAAAACTAGGCTCATCAACAATAATGAGATTTGGGATACTATTGAAGCCTTTGATGCCTTCAGTATAGATTGGATAGAAAGAGGAAAAAAATTCAGGGTAGACTTATTGGCTAATATTGTTGTCAAGTTAGATGATGTCACCTTTGATGGTGTATCACAAATAGAAGTATAGACTCGGCCTACAGTACCTGACAACAATTTCAACTAGCAAGTGTTTGATGATGATAATGACATTGTGAAGTTCCTACATTGCATTGACCAATATGAAAGCTAAGAGACTAACTTTGGCTCATATGTGGTTGAAGTTGATGGGAAAGAGACATTATTTGGAAACAAGATAATTCAACTTAAAACAAATAAGATTCCTAAGGGACTAGTTGCACTAGAAAGGGTCTTTGATGGCCTAGATAAATGAAATGTAAAGAAAGCATCTTCACATAAGGAAGGCCTGGAGGAGATAAATTTGGGAACAAAAAATACTCCTAAAAAGGTGTATATAGGTAAAAATATGAAGGAATATGCTAATTTCCCTATTGAGTAAGTACATGCATGTGTTCGCATAGTCATATGATGACCTAAGGGCTTACAGAGAGGACTTGTTTCAACATGAAATTTCTTTGAAACCTAATGCAAAGCCTTTCAAGAAAAAATAGAGACCAATTAATCCTACCTTACAACCAAAGATGCAAGAGGAGATTACAAAGTTGAGATATGTTGGTATCATCAAACCCATTAGACATTCATCATGGGTTTAAAATTTGGTTCCTGTCAGAAAGAGAAATGGTGATATCAGGCTATGTGTAGATTTCATAAATCTTAATGTGGCATCTCTAAAGGACAACTATCCTCTACCTAATATGGAAGCAATACTACAAAAGGTCAAGAGGTGCGAGCTACTTTCAATGATGGATGGATTCTCAGGATATAATCAAGTCATGGTGAGAGAGTCTGAACAATATAAGACTACCTTTACTACTCCATGGGGGACCTATGTATATGTAAGGATGTTAGTCGACCTAATTAATGCTAGTGAAACATTCCAAAGAGCCATGGATGTGGCCTTTGTAGATTTTATTAATCTTTTATTGGCTATATATCAAGATGATTTGATTGCTCACGACAAGGAGGAAGATCATTGTTCCCACTTAGAGAAAAAAATTATTAGAGCTTTGGAGTTTGGGATTTCTTTGAATCCCAAGAAGTGTGCTTTTGGAGTTAAAGAAGGTAAACTATTGGGGCATATTGTTTCAAAATATGGGGTTATGATTGATCCTAAACATGTAGCGGCTATAGACAAGATCACATAACCTAGGAATGTGAAGGGAATTCAATCTTTCTTTGGGTAGATTAACTTTGTTAGGATATTTGTTGCTAACTTTGCTAAGATTTTTAGGGTTGTCTCCAAGATGTTGAAGAAAGGAGAAAAGATGGTATGGATAGAAGAACCTCTTAATGATTTTCAAGCCATAAAAGATGCCATAAAAGTGGCACCTATTCTTAAATCCCTAAATTATACAAAGCCCTTCTAGCTATTCACTTTTGCTTCATTTCACACAATGGCAGGGGTATTGTTACAAAAGAATGATGAAGGATTTGAGCAGCCTATTGCTTTCTTTAGCAAGTCCTTGCAGGCTACTAAGCTCAAATATAATGCCAAAGAAAAGAAAGCTTATGCCTTGGTAAATGCTATAAATATTTTTAGACCCTACTTGATTAGGGCAACTATTGTAGCTTATGTTCCAAGCACAATAGTTTAGGACACTTTCACTCAGTAGGATACCATAGGCCGGAGGTGCAGGTGGATTAATAGGATCCACGAGTTCAACATTGACCTCCAAATCACAAAATTGTTGAGGGGTCAAAGTCTGGCCAAGTTGATGGCTGAGACCAACTTGGAGGAAAATCAAATTAATCAGGTTGAATAGTAGAATGTTTCCCCCATTTGTGATATGTAGACTTGTAGATGGTACCAAAGAATTGTTGAATATTTATAGGCTATGCAGTTCCCTGAAGGTATTCCCCATAACAAGAAAAGAACTTTGAAACTATAGGCCATTAAGTATGTTATTAATGATGGTGAATTATGGTGGAGGAGCCCTGAAGGTCTAATACTCAGGTGTGTGGATGGAGAACAAGCAGAAGACTTGCTCATTAAAATGCATAAGGAGCATGTGGAGGTCACTACTTAGCCAAGACCACTACCCACAAGATATTGACAGTAGGTTTTTGGTCGCCAACGGTGTTCAAAGATGCTCATAGATTTGTGAAGAAATGTGATGCCTATCAGATATTTACTAGAAAGTTAAAGTTCTAAGGAAACTTACCACTTAGGCCAGTGTCAGCAAATTTCCCGTTCCAACAATGGGGTATTGAATTTACTGGGGAAATGTTTGAGAAATCTAGTGGAGGACATGTGGATTCTGGTTGCCATTAATTATTTTACAAAATGGGTTGAAGCCATTCCTTCTAGGAGGGAAAATAGAAAAGTTTTCATTGATTTTTTAAGGAACAATATTCTGAGTAGGTTTGGTGTTCCTGAAAGATTTTTTTTTGATAATTCCATGTGTTTTAGGTCCAGGGAATTCATTGATTTTTCTAACCAACATGGCATAAATGTATCTTATTCATCCCCATATCATCCCCAAGGGAATGGGTAGGCTAAGTTCAACAATAAGAGCCTTATGAAGATTATCAAGCAGGTGCTTGAGAAGAATAAGAAGTCTTGGGACTCAAAATTGTAGTTATCATTATGGGATGATAGGACCATAGTAAATAAATTCATTGGAAAATCCCCTTTTAAATTGGTGTATGGGGTTGAGGCCAAAATACCACACAATAATTTGATGAAAATGTATAAATTTATTCAGGAGTATGAAAATGATATTTGTGATGAGATGTAGCATAGGATGGATGAGTTAATTGAGCTTGATGAAACTAGAAGAGAAGCTCATAAAATAAATGAGAGGTTGCAGCTCCAATTCAAACACCTGTATGAAAAAAAAAGGCCATTCAAAGGAAGTTTTAAGTAGGGTGTATGGTTTTGATGTGGAATGCAAGATTGGAAGCCAAAGGAAAGCATGGGAAGTTTGATCCCCTACAGCTTGGTCCTTATCTGATTGTAGACACACATGGGGAAGATTCCTACTTCTTGCTATCACTAATAGGTGAATTTCTAGAACTGCCAATACATGGATGGTTCTTGAAGCCCTATTTCTCATGAGATAGGTTGTTTCCATGTACATTGTATATTTTTGTAAATATTGTACATAGGTTTGGCATGTTTTCTTTCTGTTGTGTCTGCTTTCCTTGTCCAAGCAAGATCTTGGGTCTCTTGGAATTCCTTTGTGTTTGTCTACTTCACCAAGAGATTTGTTTCTCACCATACCCACAATGGTATGCATCCCTAAGCATGAGCCATTAATGGAGCTCTTAAAATTTCAAAATTTTAGGCCCATTTTTTGTTTGGTATTAGCATGTCACATGTATGCCTATGGATAGGGTTTGGGGTTTTAGCTCTATAACTTGCTTCTAGGTCCCTTACGTTTTAAGCCTTGAATGTTTTAATTTCCTATTGACCTTCTATACCCAGTCTCTAGTTGATCAAGTCATCATTTAGGTCATCACAAGCATCCTTTTACTGGCCCCCTTCACTCAGGTTTGTCGATTGTCTAGTTTTAGTTATCATTTCATTAATGCCTAAATTCGGGTCAAAAAATGTTTCATGAAGCTTTCCTTAAGAAAGTATAAACCTTGAGGGTCAAAACTTGTTGGCCTAGTCAGGCCCCATTTTAAGTTAACAATTATTGGCATTTGCAAAAATGGGGTGTGTTGGATCTACCAGTGAGATCTTGACCGTCCATCACACACCATGTAGGAGTTGAAGAGTGATTTCCATAAGGCATGTGAGGTCCACGATTATGTGACGTGTTTCCTCACCATGGAGGGGCCTAGTCCATTTGCACCATACCCGACACTCAGTACATTTCAAATTGACAGACCACAAGCATCAACATGGTTAAATATCAACCACCCATCATACACCTTGTAGCCTTAATTAAATGCTCATCAGGAGATGTGTGAGGTTCGTGATTAGGTGAAATGTATGCGGTTCCATCTCTAGAAAAAGAGGTGGAGCCCATGAGAAGAAATGATGTGGTTTTCGGTCAGCACATAATCATTGGCTGATGAGTTGATGAACCCATGTGGAGTAAATTCAAATTCTGATGACTCAATCTGAGTCATCCATCATGCCATCTCTGAAAGAAATCAATGACTATCATTTAAAATTGAACACATGAACATCATGTTTTGCTTCGTGTGAGTGAGCAGAAATGGCTGAAATGACATTGGCAATGATTGTTATTGGGTTGTAAAATACTTCAAATTGATTTCCTCACATTGTTGAAAATTACAAAATGATGTAGAGCTAATGGAAGATTGAGCCAAGGTGTTCGAGCTGAGACGTGAGAAAATTAGGCTTCCTATTAACACAAAAAAGTTGTGAGTACAATTAAAACTGAATTATGTGATTTATTTCAAACTATCTTGAATTAGGGTAGGTTGTGTTTTTTTTCTTCGGATTTATTTTTCCTACATGTTTTAATTATATTTTGTGTTAATATTGTTTCCCTCAGCCAAATTTGTGTAATTTTGTGTCTTCCAATCACACGCTAGGTTGCTAATTAAGGGATTTAGGCTTTGAGATTCTTTATGTTACAACCCTAGTTTGTTGTGAACTTTCCTGAATATCCATGGCTCCCAAAGCACAAAATCCTTGTCTTGAAACCCCAGCTAGGGTACTCTCTAATGACATTATCAACCAGCTCAAACCCTTGACCAATAAGAAAAATCAAGGAGCGGTGATATATTATGGCCCTAGGATTTATGAGTGATTGCAAGACAAGAAGGCTTGGATCAAGGATGTTAAATTTCCCTATACTGGCTAGAAAATGTTTAGAAATTGGTTTGGGAATAGGAATTGTGAGTATCCTATTTTCCATACTTGGAGGATGGATATGGGAAACTTGTAGTCCCAAACATATATGTGGATGTGGACTTGGTCAAGGATATTATAGCCAAATATGATCCAGTGTCTAGAATTGTTAGGGAATGTAATGGTGCTGAGGTGGTCAAGATCACCAAGGAGGAGATTGCAGAAGTTTTCAAACTATAGGAATGGAATGAGGATATGCTCCCTATTGACATCGATACTTTCAAAAAAGAATATGAGAATACCAAAGTCTTGTTCCAAACTACATTGTTAACAATGCACATGGCTTCAAATTTATATGGGATGAACAAGAAGCATATTAAGATTGGGAAAAAATGAGAAAGAACCTTTCCCTCTGGATTACTTTACCCCCTATTTTAGAGAGACCATCTGCTCCTTGTATCAAATTAAGGTTTTGATGCACCTGAAACCATACCAATTGAATATCTATACATGGCAGGCAATATTCAATATGCACCCTTTAATCTAGTTTATGATTATGCCACTTATCTAGCAGAGAGCATGCACAAGCACCTAGTTGAGCCAAAGGGAGCAAAGCATTGGGTAAAATTCTGGTGGTATTCTCTTTTGATGCATATGATTTTGTGCAAGAAAGAAAATTTTTTTGGGGAAGACATGTCTCTAAAGAAATTGGATGGTGATATTGAGCTACCAGTCCAATGTTGGACCCAAATCCTGGATATGGATGACTAGAAGTTTGATTACCTAGTTTTTAATAAAAAAATTTCAGCTAAACTAAGGAAAGTCCTGGTTCTTGATCCACCAAGGATCCCTAAATAAAATCATGACTTCCTATGGCCTAAGGAGAGGAGGCCTAAGATGAATATGACCCATAATTGGAGAGATATCATTCAATATCTAGATAGGACCATATTTAGGGTGTATGGGACTCCTGTGTACCCTTTCGTGCTACCAAGGGATGTACCACTTAGGATTGGATTTATAGAATTCATGAGGTAGTTAGATGAATCCCAAGATTGTCACTTGCCAAAAAATAAGAAGGGCTCATTCTTCCCAGAGTACACAACATTTATGGACTTTGTGTTGATCAAAGGGAAGTAGAATGCCTTGGGTGATATCCTCAAGCCCTATAAATTGATGACAACTCACCCTAGGAACCATGATCCTGAGGGATTTATTCATGCAGTAAAAGAAAAAATATCATTGGGTCTCAAACTTCTATTTCCCTAAGGATGTCATTAGGAATATTTTTCATTTCCAAGTGAAAGAGGAAAGGAAGGCTATGTATCTTTCCTTCAATAAGATGGTAGAAAAGATTAGAAGGACAAACACATATTATAACCCTATGCCTAACATTCTAGGGGAATTCAACCAGGTAATGCATGCACTAGAAAATTTTGAAAGTGTTTTTGGTGTGTTGAGAAGAGTAGAAATGGTTAGGGATAAGGGAAAAGGTTTGGAAACTGGAGATGGACCATCTATAGATTTGGAGGAGAGGCCTCCCTATTAGCCACCCAAAATAATTTGGGTGTATACTAGGAAAAGGGAAATAGATAAGAAGGAGCAGACAGAGGCAACTCTTATTGTACCAAAGGATTCAAGACCAACTTCTCCAATAGGATCAGTTTCATTGCCTCCTAGGAAATCCTCACCTATTATAATTGACACTGATTCTCCTCTAAGAAGTTCTCCCTCAGTGCAGCCACCAATTAAGAGACAAAGGGTAGAGAAGAGCCCAATAGTGGATTACCCTAATAGTGATGAAGATGATATTGTGATAACTTCTAAATATATGTAGCAAGGGATGCCTTCTCCCCCAAGAGAAGTTGCATCAAGCTCTGGGACAAGTATCCTGAGATTGGGAAAAGTTGAATTGAGTGGTGTGGGAATTATTGATGATATGAGGGTGGAGGCCTACAAAGAGTTCATAGAGGATGATTCTTTCAATGAAATAACAAGATTCAAGGATTTTACATGGAGAGAAAAGGTTGGAGAATATGCAGAGAGGGTTGTAGTTGAAACAAGTTTACATTTTGAATTGCCAGAGAATGTTATCCAAGCTAATGTGATGCAAGAGATGAAGAAGCAGTTTAAGAAGATTACGCTTGAGGAGGGAACATAAATTGTCTAAAAGAGTGGTGTTTTGTTGTTACCTGAATGGGATATTGTTGATGCAGTGGTAATTGACACAATAAGAAGGTCTGATAAGCCTTTATTTCATACTAAAGAGGAAGCCAGGCTGGCACTTCAGGGATCTGCATTTAGTTAGGAACATGATGCTCTGGTAATATGGTCATTGTCTCTTAGTTCAAGAAACCCGAATATTGTAGAGCTTTCAGAATTCAGTGGAAGATTGGTTGTAAAGAGAGTTTTAGATACTCCAACATTAGAAGGCACTAACATGACTATAAATGTTGCTAGGTTCACAAAAGCAACAATTGAGCATCTCACTAGTGACATGGATATATTTAGAAATAAGTACCATGAGATTCTAGGAGAATACAATAAGAGTCAACAAAGGGTAGCTGAGCTTGAAACAAAGAAGGAATTTTGGAAATGATGAAGTTCCAAGGGGCAGCTAGTTCAAGCCATACTACTCTCATTTCTCCTATAATTCATCCTCAGTCTCCTCCACCTAAGTAGACATTTTCAATTGTGCCTTACAACATGGGTCAAAAGCCCATTATAGTAGATAAGCTGATTACATCAGAGGCAACTCCATCCTTTGAACCCACAAAAGAACAATTACTTCAACAAGTTGAGGAATATAAGGAGTTGCTTGAGGAAACACAAAGTCTAATGAATGTGAATAATGCTAGGATTGTTCATACTATTCTGAAGCACCTTAATAGGAGAATCCAAAGTAAATTGAATAGTTTCCATGCTAATTATTCTTTGATGTTGAGAGCAATGGAGATGTTTGAGAGAGATGGAGAATTGGGAACCCCACTCTTAGATAGGTGGATTCCTCGAGTTAGTGATTTGAAGTTGCTGGTAGCTAGGGAAAAGTAATGAGAAGACAAATATCCATCCCATGGGTATGTTGCCCCATTGGAGCAGAAGATAAAAGAGTTAAGGATCAATTATGATCAGGAAGATTTGACACTGTTACTATTGGCAACACAAGGGAAGACAATTGAGAGGGGGTGAATCAGTTGTCTTAGAAATTATACTTATTAAACTTATTCTTAGATTTGATAAATAAAAATGAAAGCATAAACCATCACCACATCAAAAACACACATAACACCAAGATTTTTTTATGTGTAAACCTTGTTAGGGGAAAAACCACAGTGGAGGTTAGTCCACAAGATTATATGCTATTAAAAGTATAAAATTATTATAAATGGGGAATGCACATACATTTAGGAACATTTCCTAGAGTACACTGCTCAAATACAAAAAGGCTTACTTCCCAAAAGAAGACTCATTGCCTTATAGTCACATTTAGATTACATCTAGAAAATTTTAAACTGAGAAAATAACATCTTCTAATGCTTGATTATAGTTTTGGTTAAGCACATAAACTCATCTTCACACTTTACTTCCACCTTCAAAAGATTAGAACATTATTTGCACACAGTACTTAGCATACATTGCAAACCATGCCACAAAATGGTATAAACAATTGATCATATATATCCACAACTAAGGATAACATCAACTACATGTCAACCCAAAAAAATATAAAATGTGTACAAACTGTCAACCCAAATCAATAAACAATTATCAATGCTCACCAAACAATGTTAGCCAAAACATAGTAAGGACCCAAAACAACATCCTCAAATATGGAACACCTTCAAAAATTATGCCTCAAAGATCCGCAACACGCTACAATCACCCTATCGGCCATGATCATGAAAAACATGAACTCACAGAAGAAAATCACCAATCGCGAGCACAATGATCAATGCAAACTAGCAGCATAGATAGATCACAATATAGAAACATCCAAAAGAATCATGAATCACCACAAAAGCATCCACAACAACTCAAATTACTAGAATCACATTATCTTCTTTCAAGAACACCAACTAAAGCAACAAAACAACTATCAGAACATAGATACTCACAAATAAATCAAATCTTCATGAGAACCTCTGAAACTTCATATGGATAAACTAGATATACTTGTCAAAAAAACCTTTAATCCACAACCTCTTATCATCAATATACTAAGCTAGCCAACATACTGAACTTCACTGCATCACTGACAACGTACAACTTATTTTATTACAATTTTCTCAATATCGTTGACATATATAGTCTTAAAGAAATTAATGGAAATAGTGTTGACATCAATGAAAACCACATATTATCAATATCCAAAAATCTCCCATGTTGGCATTGATGGTGACACATGATGTGAAAAACACCATCAACGACACTTTCTCTTAGCACTTACTCCCCCTTAGATTTTGACCCTTTTCTCCTTAACTCTTTCATAGTTTTTCACATGACTCTTCTCCCCTTTTGGCATCAATGACAAAGATACACATTATCTTTTTCCACACAAGCTCTAAACCACATTTTTGAACATCTGACTACTCCCACTGAGTAGTAGCCACCACAACATCAATTCAGATAACAAGATATGACTAGGAAATGTATGGACTGATGCAAGTCAATGCATCTTAATTCTGATTAGGAGGGGTAATCACCCCTAGCTTCCCTTTGAGATACTCAAAAATATCCTTAAATACAAGCTTCAACAAATACTTTTCCAATCTGGTATACCATGTTCTTGGGACTTGCTTTAGTCCATACAATGCTTTCTTAAACCAACAAACCATATCTCCTTGATCAGTCAATTGAAATCCATCAAGTTGCTCAATGTACACTTATTCTTTTAGTTCACCATTTAGAAATGTTGAATTGACATCCATCTGATAAACCTTGAAGTTTTGGTAAGTAGCATAAGCAAGAAATAGTCTTATAGCTTCAATCCTAGCAACAAGAGCAAAAGTTTCCTCAAAGTCAATTCCTTCCATCTAAGAATATCCTTTACACACAAGTCTTTCTTTGTTTCTAAAAACTTCACCTTGCTCATTCAATTTGTTCTGAAAGACCCATTTAGTTCCAATTACATTTTTTTCCTTAGGTCTAGGAACAAGAATCCATGTATCATTCTTCTCAATTTGTAGTATTTCTTCTTTCATTGCTTCCATCCAATGTTCATCTTTGCATGCTTCATTTACACTATTAGGCTCAGTCTTTGAGATCAAATAATATTCTTCTACAATTCTTCTCCTAGTTTGAACACCAATAATCTAATCTTCTGAATGGTTTAGTCTTACATACCTTGGAGTCTTAGGATGTTCTTGAACTTCAATCTCTTGTAATCTCACTTTTCACTTTCACTAGTTTCTTCCTCTTGATTTTCCAAATTCGCCGAAATGATCTAAACTTGATTTGGAGTCTGAACTTTCTTTCCTTTATCTGAACTATCATTTTGATTGTCTAAATCATATCTGTAGCTTCTGGATGGACTAATCATGTCTTCATCAACCTTGACATTAGCACTTTAAATTACTTTCCTCAATCTCTTATTGTAGCACCGATAGGCTTTACTTTTAGTAGAATAACCAAGAAAGATTCCTTCATCACTTCTAGCATCAAAATTTCCTATATCTTCATCTCTTTTGATATAGCATTTACTCCCAAAGATTTTGAAGTATCTAACAGTAGGCTTATGACCAAACCATAGCTCATAAAGAGTCTTACCGGTATCACCTTTGACATGTACCTTGTTGAGAGTGTAAATGGTAGTACTCACAAATTCTCTCTAGTAGATATGCAAAACATTTCCTTCTAGCATCATGGTCCTAGTAGCTTCTTAAATTTTCTTGTTCTTCCTTTCCACAACTCCATTTTGCTAAGGGGTCCATGAGGTAGATATTTATCTCTTTATGCCATGCTCTTCACAAAAATAATTAAACTCACCTGAAGTGAATTCACCACCTCTGTATGATCTCAGAAATTCAATCTTTAGACCTATCTCTATCTCAACCATAACCTTCAAAATCTTGAATTTCTCCAGAGCTTCATATTTTTCCCTTAAGAAAGTAACCCACATTAATCTAGAATAATCATCAATAAATAACATGAAATACATATCTCCTTGTAAAATTCTAACTCTAGAAGGACCACACAAGTCAGTATGCACAAGCTCCAACACTTCATTTGAACAATGTTGTTTGCTCCAGGATGAAACTCTAGTTTGCTTCCCTAACTGACATTCCTTGCATATAACATTAGTAGGTTTTATCAACTTAAGAAGATATCTCATTGTCTGAGTAGAATTATCTTGATAATATTGTCAAAGTTTACATGACACATTCTCCTATGTCACAACCAACTTTCATCAACTTGAGCAATCAAAAAACTTTTATTAGAAGCACTTAGGTGAAAGATATTACCTTTTGTTTTTGTGCCAGATGAAATCACATTTCTGGAACTCCCCACTATTCTACACTTTCCATTCTTGAATTGAAGATTTTATCACTTATCAACCATCTATCCAACACTTAAGAGATTATGCTTCAAACCTTCCACATATAGAACACCATCAGTATTATGCTTACCATCAAGAGAAATGGATCCTCTACCACAGATTACACCATCTTTGTCATCACCAAATCTTACAACACTGCCATCATACTTTTCCAAGCTCACAAATTTACTTTTATCACCTATCATGTGATGAGAGCATCCACTGTCAATCACCCATTCATTTTTTTCTTCAAATCTAGCAACTAGAGCTTTCTCCACATTTATACAACTAGCAAATTCAGTAGGTATTGGATCATTTTCCTTGATAGCAATAAATACCCATTCATCCTCACTTAAGTTCCCTTTATTAGATTCATCATCTATCACACCTTCATCAATAGCATAATAACACTTTCCTTGGAATCTAGGCTTGTTAGGTCTTGGTTTAGGAACTCTTTCCTGACACCTTGAGGAAAAATGACCTATCTTATTACAAGAAAAACATTTAAGAGGAAATTTACCTTTATACTTACCTTCTCCTCTGGATTCCCTCTTGATAATAAGTGCTTCAAGCTCATCTATTTTCTCTCTTCTTCTTCAATATCTCTCATTTCCTGCTCATACTTGGACATTTTTCTAGAAGAAATTTCTTTCGGATCATATCTCTACTTATCTTTTCCAAAGATAGTAGCTTTGAATGCAGATTCTATCTTAGGAAGAGATTCACCAAACTCACTTAACTTAAAAGTAGTAAGCTTACCAATCAACATGTCTCTGGTTACATTTGTCACATTTTGGATCTCCTCAATAGCAGTAGCTTTGTGTTTGTATGCAACAGGAAAGGATCTGAGCACTTTAGCAAAAATCTCTAATTCTTCCAATGTTCCATCAGCACATATGTTACTAGACACAAGTTCATTCACTCTCTACATAAAAGAAGTGATGTTCTCATCTTCACCCATTCTCAACATTTCATATTTCCCTTTCAGGCTTTGCAGCTTAGCAATCTTCACATGGGAATCACCTTTATACAAAGTTTCCAACTTTTTCCATATCTCATAAGCATTCTTTAGCTCCATTACATTTGTCATCTTGGAATCAGTCAGAGCACTCAATAATGCTTCCTTAGCCCTGATATTGTACTCGGCTTCCTTAATCTCACTTGCAGTAGAAGGACCATTCTGTGGGATGATATACCTATTCTTTGTAATTGTCTAGTAAGGTTTGCCAATGCATCTCAGATGACACTCCATTTAAGTCTTCCACAGAGAATAATTATTTCCATCAAATCTTAGACTATCCTTCTTATATTTCGCCATCTTGGATCACCTCAAGCTATTAAACTTCTTTTGAGGAGCCTGCTATGATAACAATTTTTGGAAACAAAAGGGAAAACAACTGAGGGGGGTGAATCATTTGTTTGAAAAATTATACTTATTAAACTTATTCTCAGATGATAAATAAACATCAAAGCATAAACCATCACCACATCAAAAACACACATAACACCAATATTGTTTTTAGTGGAAACCATGTTAGGGGAAAAACCATGGTGGGGGTTAGTCCACAAGATTATACTTTGTTAAAAGTATAAAAGTATTATAAATGGGGAATGTACATGCATTCAGGCACACTTCCTAGAGCACATTGCTCAAATAAAAAAAGGATTACTACCCAAAATAAGACTCACTATCTTATAGTCACATTCATATTACATCCAAAAGATTCTGAACTCAGGAAATAACATCTTCTAATTCTTGATTATAGTTTCGGTTAAGCACATAAACTCTTCTTCGTAGTTTACTTGTGCCTTCGAAATATTAGAACATTATTCACATATAGCACTCAACATACATTGTGTACCATGCCACCAAATGGTATAAAAATTGATCATATATATTTGCAACTAAGGCTAACATCAACTACATGTCGGCCCAACAAAATATAAAACGTGTACAAACTGTCGGCCCAAATCAGTAAACAATTATCAATGCGCACAAAAAAAATCAGCCAAAACATAGTAAGGACCCAAAACAACATCCTCAAATATGAAACACCTTAAAAAATTATGCCTTGAAGATCCGCAACATGCTATAATCACCCTATCGGCCATGGTCATGAAAAACATGAACTCACAAAAGAAAATAATCAATCATGAGCACAATGATCAATGTGGACCAACAACATAGATATAGCATGATCTAGAAACATCCACAAGCATCATGAATCACCATAGAAGCATCTAAAACAACTCAAATGACTAGAATCACATTATCTACTTTCAGGAACACCAACTAAAGCAACAAAACAACTATCAGAACATAGATACTCATAACTCAATCAAATCTTCATGTGAACCTCTAAAACTTCATGTGGATAAACTAGATATACTTGTCAACAAACCCTTTAATCCAAAACCTCTTATCATTAATATACTGAGCTAGCCACCATACTGAACTTCACTACATCACCGACAACCTACAACTTATTTTATTACAATCTTCTCAATATCCTCGACATATACAGTCTTAAAGACATTAATGGCAATAGTGTTGACATCAATGAAAACCACATATTAGAAATATCCAATAGTTACCTGACATCCTACAAGCCCATGATGAAGTGCAACCTTTGCAAATGTGGAAGAATCAGGTGGACACTACAATTGCTTCTCAGGCTAAATTGATTTGGAGTGTTCTCTTGAGTCTCCTCATTCCTTTGTCTCAACCTTGATTGGGGATCTTGAGACTACCTTGGAGGCACATGATTCCTCTTCAGATATTTCATATATTAGACTTCTTCTCTCTCCATTGAAGTTTCTTCAGCATCCACCATTGGACTCGCTTCAAACTTCTCTCAGTGTTTTTGAGGATACTTCATTCAAGGGGGGAAATCTAGTCCTATCTTTGGATCTTTTTTAGTATTAGTTTCCACATCATTTTGATTTGATTGGGAATGTACCTCATTTGATTGTGGCATCTTCATCTTTATCAGGAAAGGAAGCACATGAACAGTTTCAAGAGACATCATCCACATTCATCCTTCCTTCCTTCAATTCCTATCTGGAATGGGAAGCATCTCTGCACTTGCACTTGGTTTTGTTTCTTCTGAAAGGGAGACAAGTTGTTTTTTGACATTGGATCATGGTTTTTCTTCGGACACTTACCAATTTTGTAGGTGATCTCATCTTCTAGGGGGGATATATAGTCTCTATATTTCCCTCCTATGGGGAGGCTATTGATTGTATTGTATCCATGTGACGAATGGTGTACTTGGGGTGGTATTTGGGAGTCCTCCATCCTTCCCATCCTTTCTCACTTTTTTGCATTTCCTCTCCTTTTTGGAGAAGGGTTTTGTTTGCATTGGGTTTTCCCCTTTTCTCTGGTTGTGGGAGATTTTATACATCTTCATCATGTAAATGGGTACCTAACATGGCCTTGTACTTGGGACCCATCATCTTTGCATAATCATTACATTTCCTCCCTAAGTTGAACTTATGGGGGGTGTTAGTGTAATTAATTATTTATTATTCTAGAAGAAGTTAACTTAGGTCTTGCATTATTTAGTCCTAGGTTGCATTTTTAGATAAATAATAAATAATGGGGTAATTCCCCTTTTCATGTTTGTAGGGATAATATTCCTTCTAGAAGATGAGTTGTCTTTCTAGAACTTATCTCTATCACTTTATCATTCCCTAAGTAGGTAGTTAGGGTTCACATGTTAGATCATGAAACATGGCAACATCATATTACATCTTGCATCTCAACCTTGTATATATAAGGAAGGTCATTGTACACATTTGTATCATACTTTTCACCTCATCATTTGAGAGGTCTTAATATCAAGCAAGATCATTCTTGCATATCCTCTTGTGGAAGGTTTATCAATTTTTTTTACAAGTGTTCTTGGGTGTTGAGCTAATATCTTCAGCTCTTACAATTTGTAGTTGGATTGGATTAGTGAATTCATAATGGAACACATATACTTGGTCAAGTATTGTATAGGTCTAGCCTTGGAGGTTACAATCTATAAACTATGTGTATCCTAGTTAAAAATGCTACAGGTAAATATTGATCACTGATGTGGATGTTGACTGGAAATTTTGTTTACTTTTCCTATCTTTGTGAATTTTTTCATCTTGCCAAGTGGAATGGATGCGCTAAAACAACTTGAAGGATATTCTTTTCAACATTTTCCTTTTAGAAGGTGTTCTTGCTTCTTCACAGCAAATGAAAATAATCTTTGTCTCATGTGTATTCCTTCCGATTGAAAATTTAAATATAATTGTAAAGGGAATACTGTCTTGTAGCGGTCCAATTAGAATGTGACATGTTTACTATTGGCCTGAAGATTCTTTTTCTCCCTTGTTTCCATAAAAGGGAATTCAAGGCCATTAGTAAAGGTCTTTTGTTGAATTCTAGAGTTGAATTGTGTAATTGAAGAACACAGAGCAAATATGTTAGGAGTCTTTGTCTAATGCATTGAGTCTAGATAGTAAGTTTTGTCAAATGTATGGTTCATGAGAATATCTAAATGGTTATGCAAATTTTTGGAGTCTGTAGCCTATCCAAATTTAATTTGTACTTGAGTTATTAACAAAAATGTTGATCAAATATCATTTCATTAATTGTCATCATTGTTAAGCTTTGGTATATGCTTTGATTTTAGCTCTGGTTCAAAGAATCAGTTAAAATGCTTAGATCAGATCATTGATTCATGTGCAGGATAATTTGATTTCATAAGTAGTCTTGGACTTTGATTATAGATGGGTGAATTGCAAAGTAATTTCACTAAGATCATTCGTGTTCATGATTAAGTGTACCTTTCATTTCAATTTACGTTGACTCCAAGCCCATAGATAATGGAACTGATCTCAATCATTATAAGTGCCTCTTATGATTCCAGTCACCCAACTTGAGAACATCATTTTAAATAATCTTTAAATCAATCTTTATTTTGTTGTGGTTGGTTTTGTTTGTATTTTCAGTTGTAGATGTGCAATTCTTTCAAGGAAATGCAAATTTCTTGAAGGATTTCATCTTCCTAACCTTTGATGAGAATATATCTACTTTTTTATACAATGCATACGTCATTTATTTAGAAGGATCATATAATTTACATTGTGGGACCACCCTCCTAGGTTTTGCAGAGCCCAAAGTGCAGGAGATAAAGCAATTGGCATTGCATCTCATTTGTTGGCCACTTATCTTGCAAATATTTGAGAATTGAGTTTGGAAATCTCATAGGTATCTAGTGACATTTGATTGGATTGTTGAAAACAACCAACACTCTCAAAAATGGAGAAAAGGAGAAAACTCAATGGGACAAAATTCCTCCCTAAAAGATAGATGCAAAAATATTCTCTCAATGAAAAATGAGAAGGAAAAACCCCAAGTGAGGAAAAATAGCCCCCATAAGAGATAATAAGAGAGACCATGCAACCCCCCTCAATGTAAAGTATCTAGTGCAACAATGGTAGATTCTTGAGAACAAATGTTGAAGATGAGCCAAGATTTTCAAAAAAAGTTCCTTCCCTCAGGAAGAAATAAGAACAAGAGGGAATGGAGGAATCTTCCCATTCTTTGAAGGAATATGTGGGAAGAAGGATGATGTTTGATGTCTCAAAATAATGCTCAAGTGTCTCCATGTTGATGTCAAAAGGTGTCATACTCCAAATAGATGTTCTAGGCCACATTGTGAATGAAGCAAATCTAGAATATCCTAGAAATGATTATAGAACACAATCCAAATAAAAAGATACCTCCTATGAAGAAAAATAACCCTCCTCCAAATGGTATAAAAAATAATCCACTCATGTCAAATTATGAAAAATGATCATATAGAGAATAAATAGGAGGGTCAGAGTGTTTCCTCACAATAACTAAAGAAGGATCATATCTATCAAAGAGAATATCTATGCAATCAATGATGCCTCCTAAATCTAAAATACAAGATTCACAAAACAAACCAACAATGTCTATCAAGTGGTTATCCCAAGTAGCCATCTCTAGAAGATGGTGGATGTCTTGATGCATTGAATCACAAGGATCCAACATTATGGAATTACAAGCATCCTCAGATGCAACACTAGATTAAGGATATGAGATCACAGTGCATTCCATTCAACTACACTTATCATCCCCCATAGTGTCCTTAACATATAATGAATTAAGAACAATATATAATTCTACCAATGTTGGATTACAAGAGTCCTCAGTCTCAAGATGTTGACTCACACTAATGTAAAGTATACAAAAAAATATGCACTTTAAAAAACACCCAAAAATGTGATCATAGGAGAAAGAATGAAGTGTCTGAAGCTCCCAGAATGAGAATGACTCAATAACACTTTTGAGAATCTATAATTTCTAGAAAAACCAAAAACCAAAAAAAAAATACACCATTGTAAAGAGCACAAAATTATACCTGAAATAAAAAAATCTCAAAAAAGGAGGTCGGATAACAATTTATGGTTGTTTGAATTCAGACTGCAAATTCAAAAAATACTAATGAAGAGGGGGGGAAATTGGAGCAACCTGCTAACAATCATTTGGATATCAAATTTAACATAGTCACAAATAATGGTCATTTGACTATCAAATTTAAGACAATAATTCTAATAGTCATTGGACTGTCAAATTTAACACAATATTTGATGACAAATGTTTAGATGTCAAATTTAAGATGGTCAGTCAAAAATAAAAAATCACCAAAAAAATTGACAATAAAAATATAGTATTATATATCAGAGTAGGGGTTTTTGGGCCTTCTGAGCATATTGGTATGATTAGTTTTGACCCAAAATAATCTAAAATTTCATCTACCTCCAAGATCTATCAACAATAACCCTTGTAGATCAATCAAAATATAATGAAATTTGATGAAATGAAAGGAAAACTTGAATTTCTTTGACTCCCTAAATTCAATGGTTAGGTCCTTTAGAACCCCCAATTATACCTAACAAAACCTTCAAGCCAAAATAAGTCACTTAGATATGAGAAGAATCTTGTAGTATTGAATCTCTTATACCATGTAGGAGTTAATGGTGAACTCCTCAACACCCAAGATCACCTACAAGACAACAATAACTTCCACAAGAGAGAAATGGAATAAATATCATGCTATGATCATGGATACAATATTTCTAGATTGAATATATGATGTACATATGACACCTTGCTTGTAAAGGAAAATTTTGTGATAGGATTAGACAAGATCTTGACATGTTCCTTAATCCTATATAATGGGACAACTACCTCAATAAATATTAAATGGCTTAGGACACACACATTAAATTTCAAAAGATAAGATAAGATCTAGTGACAACTAACATTATCTAGAAAGATTCCCTCCTAGGAGCTAAGTGGAATTAACATGTAAATAGGACCTAGATAGGTAAAACACCTATTTAGACCAACATAGAGGGGTCCCTATGTCTATTTATGGCACCTGAGTCCATTTTGCACACTAGTATCCCTATCACACTTTCCCTATATTAGTAGCCCTATAGAGGCACTAGTGTCCTTGCCAATGAGATTCCTTAGACTATGGAATGACCTCTAGGAACCCCCAAGCACCAAGGAACCACCTAAGATTCTATACAACAGCCTATGAGCTCAAAAACATAAAAACATGACTTTCTTTCAAACAAAAAGTTCAAATTCATCAATCATTTGACACTACCAACAAGTAAAGGTAGGCAAGAGTGTTAACACCCCTATATCCTACCTAAGAAAGAAAACATATAAATTAAGAGATACAACATTTTCTTACAAGGCCTAACAAGAGGCTACAAGAGTTCCCTAAACAATACCCCACTTAAGGATATCAAAAAAATTACTTTTCAGCTAACCTTTGTAGTATAGGTAAATAAATAAATAGGTACACCTTGTTTATTATTAATTGAGAGACAAATTTTTATATTACTATCATAATTTGGTGTAGGAATATTTTCAAATATTATCTTTCTATCACTAGATTAGTTACATGTTTGATTTATTAAGGGATAATTAAAAAAAAATTCATGCTTGTGTAGGTTAGTTGGTGGTATTCTCTCTTATTGTGCCTTGTGTGAGATTGGAGATAAAAAAACCTACTAATTTACTTCTTTTTTATGTTAACCCAAGGTTGAACTAGCTTCTATATGCTCTCCCCTTGCACTTTGTGTAAGCCTAGGGATCAAAATCACTAGCATCAATATTTCCCTTTAGAAGGCTTGCTTGGGGATTTCATCACCCCAAGGGACAACCACAACCATATTATATGGTGTGATATATAAAGTGGGGAGAGTGAATGTTTTCCATCTTCATGTTTGGTTGAGCCCTAAGATCCTTAATCTGTTGAGACTTAGATTTGAAGAGATTAGGAGACCCTCCTAGGCTCAAGAATTTATGGATGAGCCCTCAATTCATTGATTCCATAGTAACCTTATATTTAGAAATATTAAGACCTTCTATCATATTTGTAGTATGGTGAAAGGCTCGGTATCAAGCCTGAAGTTACCCAACATATACCTCCTTTATTAGAGATAAAAACTCTTTGGGAAAGGTGTAAAAATCCTCCAAAAATTATAAAAAAATATGAGATGATTATGTGTCACTAGATCCCTACCTATCGACTCCTTAACATATTTTATCATTGGTCCTACACTAGAGAGACACTCCCACTTGAATAATTCTAGGGATGTTAATGTGCAAATTTTCATGTATTCTTGTGTAAAACCGTTAAAATCCATTCAACCTACACACCTTGAAAAGTCATCAACCATCTTGTTTTTTGTTTGATCTCTAACCAAAATCAAGCTATTCAAGAATTTTCCATTGCAGAACTATGCTTTTGACACACATACACCCACTTTTGACTTGTAACTATGTGAATTTAACTAGCATAACATTACCCTTGTTTCGACTGAGGATACTAGTATGGGTCGATTACAATTGATTCATGAAGAATCAAAGCATAGCGTAGCCACTAATAATCATTTTTAAACAAGATCATTCAAATGAAAGATAAACTAAACATATATTGCAATGAATCATTCTAAACTATGAAAGCATTTAAATGGACCTACTCTAACCCATTTGAAACTTATCTTGTTTTGGAATTGGTCTTGTGTTAATGTGGAACAATGACCTTTTCCCAATCCTGTGATCAATGAGCTTGTTTCAATCGATTCTATTAAAGAGAATCGATGAAACTATTGTGATGTGGATGAAAACATGATTATATGAAATTGAACATGATGAAAGTTAAATTAATATGATTTTATACTAAAAATGATCTAAATATGCAATTACTAAGCTAATACAAATGAGATTTAAACAAAAAGATTCAATCCCTAATCTATAAACAAGCTAAATGGATGCATGGAAGCCATTATGGAAGCTTAAAGCTAATATGAAGCTAAAAATGAACTAAAATATGCTAAATGTGAGGAAAGATGAGTGTGAGTGTGAGTGATTCCAACATCATTAGTTTTCAAATTGAAAGATGGATCCATTTGTCTCCAAATAGTGTTCTATTTATAGGAAAGCAAATGAAAAATGAAGGGTTGAGATCAAAGAGGTTAATCAACGGTCAAGAATGGAGGAAATAGAAGGCATGGATCATGGATTCTCATCAATGGGTGAGAATGCAAGATGAGATTTAATCAAGGGTTCTCATTCCTTCCAAACAAACACACTTTGACTATTTAAGAGGTCAAAACTTAACTTGCTCAAGAGGTTTCAATTTTAGCTTGCTCAAGAAGCCAAGTAATTTTAGCTTGCTCAAGAAGCCAAGTGAGAATATTTCTTTTATTAAATGATTGGAGGAGAGAGAATATTTTTTGGAATATTCTCATGGGTGAGGAAAAAAGGTCATTTAGTTAATTAAAACTAAATTTAATTATGCAAAGGAGGATTATTCTTTTGCAATATTCCTTTGCAAGTGAGAGAAATTGGGTTAATTAGATAATTGCTAATTAAACAAGGTTTAATCATGCAATTTAGAGAAATTAGAAGACTGAAGTGATATTTATTAAATTAAATGATTTAATGAATTAGGAAAGGTGAAATGACATTTAATTAAATAACTTAAGGTTATTGAATTAAATAATAAGATGTAGGGAATTAAATTGAATAGTTTTATTTATTTAATTTATGAGATGAAATGTTAGCTTGAAAGGGGGTGAAATAACCTAATTTGTTGAATTAGGTTAATAGATACAAATGATGCAATTAATTAAATAGCTAGGCTAATTTAATCAATTAAGAAAAAATAGGATGGTTTTCAAGAGGAAATAATGTTAGTATACCTGATTTGAGTGTATGATATCATTCAAGACATTTTTCAGTGTCTACATTTTTCCCCTCTTTGAAGTGAGGTACTTGCTACTTCAGTTCAAAGATTGATGCTCCTCAGATTAAAAATTGTTGCCTATGTCAAAAAATGAAATAATTCATATTTTTAGATGCCCCACTGTAGAAGGCTAAAGTTGATTCCCTACCCCCTTGAGAAATCATGCAGAAATTTTGAATTTTGGGTTGATTTCTCGATAAAGGTGAAAAGCTACCCTAGGGGTTGAGAAAGGCTTCAGGATGCAAGAAATATGCCAAAAATGCAAAAAAAATGATGCAAAATAAGCTCTCATTTGGAAAATTAGTGAAAAGGATGAAAAACCCTGGCTTTAAGGTTAAATTAGGCAAAAAAACCTAATTTTCTAGCATAAAGAAGCCAAGAAGGGTCACTTTCAATTCATTTGTGCATGCACACCTTAAGGAATTCTTGCAAATTGAGCATTGAACCTTTGATGAAATGGCATGACAAGAGCTCCCTTGACACATTTTTGATTGAGTTCAAGAGTACTAGAGGCTTCCAGGAGTAGGACCACTGGTATGTGATCCAAAACTTGATTTAAAATTTGAATTTTTGATGTATTTATTGCATTTTTGAATTTGAAACTTTGGTGGCATTGCTTTATAGCAACACCCATTTGATATTCGGTGACACTAAAATTATTTTTGGTGATACATATGTGTATTGCAATGTAGTTCACAATTTAGAATTAGGGTTTCCAATTTTAAATTACGATGCATATGTTTATAGCAATGTACTTTGTGATTTGTAAATTAGGGTTAGGGTTTCCAAATTTTAAATCGCAACACATATGTGTATAGTGACATGATTTGTGATTTGCAATTTGGAATTTGAAATATAGTGATGCTATTGTAAATAGTGACACTCATGATTTTGGAGCTGAAAATTCCAAATTGAGTCAATCTTTTTCAAGTTTTGATGTTGTGCGCTTCATGGGTGTAGGAGGTCATTCCACCCCTAATTTATCGTGACCACCAACCCACAGTTTTGGAGAGATTGGGTGATTTATCCAAGTTTCACTAGGAGCACCTAGGGAAGATTGAATTATGGTATATTGCAAACATGCAACCCATCCAGACACATTTTGCTATGATGACAGTGCTATGTGAGAGATGGCACAGTGAGACTTTGTCATTCCACCTTTTGACAGACAAGGCGATGGTGACATTAAAGGATGTATGGTTGATTCTGTGTTTGTTGAAACATGGCAAGTGTGTGATTTATGATGTTGACACTAGATACAATGCCTTCCATGAGGTGATGGAGATCAAGGACATAATTCCAGTCACTTCACAGATTGACCTTGAGATGTATAGAGGTTGAGTGCCCACATTCTAATTGATTGCTATAGCCATCATTTTTGGTTTGGCCGCTCCTGACCCACAAAGCAGAGGATTCAACCCAGGATGGAGCTTAGCATGGCATAGGATGCTCTATAGGAGGACTCTTTTTGCATGAGGGCCAATGATGCTAGCCTGATTATATCATGATATGCATAACTTCATCTACTGCGATGGAAGAGTGATTGGCATAGGCATGACCTTGCTTCATATTTGGGATTGGGAGCATATTGTTGTGCTATGATCAATTATACAGATGGCTGACATTGAGCTAGATGATCTTGTAGTTTGGCAATACATAGGAGCCATCACTCTCCAGCACATAGGGTAGCTTGGGCTTTTGTATTGGATTGGGTACTGGATGATATGATAGTGTTTAGATGGCAATCCTAGCTATAGATGCTAGCGTGGTATGATGATGTGTAGTAGATCTTCTTTGCCAGACAAACCCAATACATGTAGAGTTGGGAGCATACCATTATAAAGAGGTATCTACTAGACAGAGTGGCATGATAGTTTGGTGAGCAATAGAATAAGCTAGATGATGCCTATAGAGCTATATTTACAAGATCAGCTCAAGAGGTTCCCACATGGGGATGCACTATCCCAGCTCCTAAGGTGGTTGAGGGTTTCTAGAAGTTGGTGGCGCAACCATGGGCTTACAACTAGGGTCAGGAAGATGCACAGATGATGTTGACATATATGATGCATGGTTTACAAACCCTCATAGGTTGATAGATATAGTGGGTGCTCCTCCACAAGAGAGACCTAGAGGGAGGGGAGCAGGTTGGGGATAGGATGGCTAGGATGGCCAAGATGGGAAGATTCCAGGGGTTCCACCAGTGGGATAGCAACCTCCTTAGTAGCCTCCTATTCAATATAGGCTAGTACAACAATATCCCATGAAGCAAAAACTAGTTCAACCACCACCATTGGATCCCAAAGATTTGTAGATCCAACAGTTGTAGTAGTAGGTATAGGTTCTCATAGGTGAGCAGGATCAGGCCCACTAGCAGATTTTGGTGATCACTGTTGAGCGAGACTATGTCAGACAACAAGTTGTGGCCATTACAGTAAAGAGATACCATTCAAGGTAGTAGGTACAGGCTGTGACTATCAAGAGATACCAAGATATTGGTCACCACTAGCATATGGAGGTGATGGCAGTGGCTACACAGGGTAGGATTGTATCTGATAGGCTGTATAGAGAGGCTATGACTGAGGAAGCCTATTACATGATGCACTACCATAAAGATGTTCCAACACCACTAAAATATCTTGACTACTCGCAGAGGAGTGATGCATAGCCCAAGGTTGAGGATTAGCTAGAGAGGCAAGCCAGATAGGGGAGAAGCCATCAGGGCTAGCTCGAGTGTATAAACACTTTTTTGATTTTGTTGCCCTATTCTTTACACATATATACATTCATGGGATCATGTTTGACAACCTCATGGATATTTATGATCATTATACATACATTGATCTATATATTTTACAATGACATTTATTTTTTGATATATATATGATATGGATATGGATTATATATGATGTGTTCATCTTATTTCATGCTTATTATTGTATGGATGCATATGGTGTGAGATTCTTATATGTTATCATGTATGGATGCACTCTACTTATGATTATGCAATATGCAATGATATATAAAATGTAGTGGTATGGATGGACACAATTTTATATTATTTTTCAATATCTTTTTCATGATATTCTATGAGATGGATGATATGTTATGCAAATGTTATGCTATGATTATGTATGCAAATGTTATGGATGCATTTATTTTTATCTATTTTTATGTAGTTTTATGAGATGATCATGTATGAATATGGATGTATGGATGGTTAATGCAGATGTTTTTTCTCTATGATATGATATGTGTTGTATTTTTATTATATGCAATGATTTAAGATGCTTAGAATAACAAATCTATATTATTCATCACAACTTGAATGATAATGATTATGTAGGATGTATGATGTGATATGATATGATTATGTTGATGATTTGTGGATGCAAGATGGATGTATTGATGATGTTTTTTTTTACTATCATGATACCGAGTTAGTGTGGAAAGAATATAGAAGAAACAAGATGATTGACCACTAATTTTTATGATTGAATCAAAAGATCCAACAAGTCTATGATCCACCAAGACTTTATTAGAGATGTTGATGAGAAATGCAAGATGATGATGAATGCATGATGATGATTTACTCATATCTTGGGATTGGGATTTTCTGTCATTCCTTATGTTTGATATAACACATAGACACGATGCATCAAGGTATTGATAACTAGGATGGAATTGTATCTAGTGTAATGGAATTTGATTCTGCAAATAGATAGGATAGTTCTTTTTCACACCTTGACATATAGAAACCTCATTTGAATGTAAGTTAGAAGCTTAGAATATATTGGACCAAAGCATACACAATAGTCAACAATGTACTCCAAACAAGCTTCCTACACACAACTAAGAAAGTATGTGCCAAGACTATTTTACAAGAATATCCACAAGCACAACAAATGAAAGATAATGAATGATGCCCCTTTCCTTTCTCTCTAAATCATTTTGATAGGCATCATTGAGAGGTCCTCAGAATGGGCATTAAGATAAATCATAAAAAAAAGATCAAAGACAAATAGTTAGTGTTATCTATATCTCTTTCCCATTTAATTTTAGCTAAGGTGATTTCTAATACTAATGTCCATCACAGGAAGGATACATCCTAGGATAGGTTGATCAAATGGTTTTGATGTAGGATGATGATGCTAATGATAAGCTGTTGATATAAACTTCACTGACACATTTACCTATGATTTAGACTTTAGATTTTGACACTTAATTTCTCACTTTATGACTTGCTATAATTTATTTCCATTTGCTTTTCCATAGGTTGAAGATGGCGATTGATTTATTATGGGTGAAAGTTTATTGTGGGTGAAAGTGAGATGAGGTGGGTGGTTTTCAATTTTTTGGAATATTTCAATGTTTTTGGTATTTTGAAAATGTTTTGAGGTTGTTTTTTGTCTTTTGAAAGTTTATGCGAATGTTTAGGGTTTTTCAATTAATTGAGGTTTTTTAGGGTTTTTTGAATGTTTGCTAATGTTTTTGTGTTTTCTAATTTTGGAATGTTTAGGGATTTTTTGATATTTGATTTTTTTTGTGTTTTCAAAGAGTTATCCAGGTGTTTTGGGATTTTTGAGAGTTTTGACCAAGAACCTAACCTAAAATACCTATCTTAGGGGCCTCGAGGGTTGATCAAAGATAATCCTTGCCTACGTTATACATGCAGAGACCACATAGTTCGACTAACTTGACTTATTAACAATGATATATTAACCATTGAGGGATGGTTAGTTTATTATGATAGGCTCCTAAAGGACTGATCTAGGGTGTCTCGAGGGAACACCAATGATGGCCTTGCCTACGTTCAAGCTCAGAGACTGGTAGTTTGACAACAAGACATTATTTTCAGATTTAGATGTGTTTTGGATTTTTTACTTTACAATTTTGTCAATGTTTTTGGATTTTAGTTGTACAGGTATTTGGATGTCTTGGATTTTTCCACTATACAAGATTTTGATATTTTTGGATTTTTTGATGAACATTTTACAATTCTTTTGGATTTTCAGATAAGACCTTAAGATATACAAGAACCCAATATGATTCATAATGAATTTCCCCTAGCATGACATGTGATAGACTACCTTGATATAGGTAGGAAAAATTGACCTTTGGAATATGCCAAGTAGTACTAAGGGGATACAATACTTCTCAACACAAGTTATAATAAGGGCACAAATATGGCGATGGATGAATAAATAGGATAAACATTGTGATGAATGGATGGTGGTGAAAATAATGATAGGACAAAGAGCCAAAGAATAGATGGAGGTGATTTATTTACATGAGGTGTCTGTTTGTCAGGCATTTTCCAATGTACTTGCCCAAAGCGCCACTAAAGTGGTTTTCACTAGAGGATGATTTTTTTCTTTACTTTTTCAATCCTTTTTCTCATTTTTTGATTTTTTTGTTTTTTCAAATTTATACCCTTCAAGACTAGGCATAAGACTTTTTGAGATGCAAGCTATTAGTTGGCTCCTACAAGGGTTTTCCTTCAGGCATTGAAAATTGGTATGCTTATGATCCATAGCTTGTTGTGATGACAAAGGGACCCAACTAGTTAGGCTCAAACTTTCCCTTGCTATCCTGATTTAGTAGATTCCTCTAATTCTACTTTAGGACAAGATCCCCTACCTAGAAAGAACAACATCTGATCTTGTTGTAGCTATGTTTCAGTCGATTTTGATATACTTGCAAGTGATTAAGGGCATCAAGATGAGACTCATTTCAGAATTCTAACTCATTCAACTGAGATACTATGTATTCCTCATCAATGATCAAGTTCTATAGTGACACTCATAATGATGGGAGCTCAACCTCGATAGGTAGAATGGATTCTAATCCATAGACCAAGGAGAAAGGGGTTGCACCTATTGGTGTGCAGATATTGGTTCGATAGGCCCAAAGAGCAGGATTCAACTATAGATGTTGTAGTGCAGTTTTTGCACACACACCCTGCTGAAAGCAGGGACCCTCTTTTGCTTACGCTCTTGTTATTTTGACTCTTTGATTTTGAGGTTTTTCATTTCCTTGGCATGAGCTTAAAGTGCTTATCTTGCTTGCCCAAGTGATTTCCCCAAGTTACACGTTGAAGATCTTAGGATTTAAGTGAAGTTCAGGTTTTGGCTCTATTTCAAGATTTTCCGTCCCGTCTGGATTTTCTCGGATTGCACTTGAAGTCTGACTTGGTCTGCTTTACATTGTGGTTCAAAGATTTCTGGCCTTTGCAGAATTTTGCCTAGGCCGGATTTTTTTGGAATTCCGCCTTGCCGTCGAGTTTCCAAACTTGGTTGATTTTTTGAGCTTTATGCTATTTTTCTTTATCATTTGCATTCTCTTGAGTTGTGATATTGGATCCTTGGGTACTTGGTTTGCTGTGGCATTTTGAATTTGTGAATTATTGATCTAGTTGGGATGTTCAATCTTGTTGTGCTTTGGCAATCTTTTTTCCCTGTGTGTTCATGGTTGAAATCTAGGGTTTCATGCCTACGGTGTCCCCATTTCATCTTAACTTGTTTTCGAATGAACCTAGAATTCAAAGGGATCTGTAGGAGGTTTAAGTTAATTGGTTCCATGCTCAGCTCCTCAAATTTGTGATCTTTGATCAATTTGAGTGAATTTGTGGGAGATTGACGATATTCGGGTTTTCTGCCAACTTTGGTATTTTCCTATCTAGTCTTATTTTCCTAGTTTCTCCTTCTTCCCCTCATTTTCCCGAAATTCATGCAGTGTTATCATTTTTGTGGAAATTTGGTCCAGCCGATTTTTTTTGGATTTTCTAGGAAGCTCAGTAAAACTTGGAATTTGGTTGAATTGGATGATTTTAATGTTAAATTCTTACTATTCCATGCTCTTAATTGATAAATTACACTTTTATTTGCATCTTTTCTACATTTTTGATGAGAAATTGTTTATTTTGTTCTTATTTCGTCAGAATTCGCTTGGGCTGGATTTTTTCTAGAATTTCCTTCCTGGTTTGGATTCCGCGGTTGGCTTGAAATCCCAAACTGTGTAGATTGCGATTTGACGAGGTTGCTAGGTTGATTTCTATCTTTGCTCAGATTTGTTTGAATGATGAATATGTTATTTGTAATAGGCTAATCTTGATCTTCATGTTATAATGGATATTAATGGTAGTTTTTGCTGAGTGCAGGCTAAATTTTGTTGGGTCGTCAAGGAAATTCTGGAGATGAAGTTTAATCTATAAGATAAATTCAAGATACTCCCCCCCTTGGCCGACTTGGTGGGGTGCGCTTAGGATAAGAATGTAAGGAGGCAGTCAATATAGGGTTGCATTGAAATTCATACCTTGGTTTGAATTGTATTGAAGATCCCAGGCCAACCTTGGATTGAGTTCAAATATTCAATTCTAATTTATTTTATTTTGAATTCTCCTTGGGCTGACCTATTTTATGGCCGTTTATTATTGTAAACATTGGTTGGGAAAACTTGTTTTGGCTATTTTATGATTGTAAATCCCCAGCTGGACCGACATGCTTTGGAGGTTCCTATAAATTGGGCATTTCACCTCATTTGTAACATATAGAATAGAGCATATAGAATAGAAAAGAGCGAATTAGTAGTAGAGAAGAGTTACAAGTTGGTCAATTTCTGAGCAAGTGTTGTAGCAGAACATTAGAATTGTTGTTGAAATTTGGTGATTCAATATAATTGAATACATTGTGATTTTCTGGTGATCTCTTTTGTGTTGATTTATCTTGCATGGTTCTTATGATTCTATCTTTCAAATTGCTCAAGGTTATTAGATTTATGTTATATTTAGATTTAGATTTGATTCAATGGTGTTTATGATTTGATGTTTGAAGTGTTGCAACAATCCCTGGTCCATACTTTTTGCAGCTAGTTGATTGTTAATTGCTTTGCAAAGTTAGCCTGGACCTTTATATTCATTGTGCTTAGTTCAATTGTGGAGATTTATTCATTTCAATTGCAATTGGGTTGTCTTGGATGAGTGTTCATGATCTGAAAATCTTAATACCTTAGAAGATTGCACTGTTTCTATGAGATTGTAGATTTATCTTGGTTAAGTAGGAATTAGTTTATGAGGGATTGGTCCATTTCAAGTATTTCATTATTTGTATTGTTAATCTTAGGAGTAGTTTTAATCTTAGAAATCTCTTTGAAACCCTTATCTTTTTTTATTTCTTTATCATTTAAGTTAGATTTAGGATTGAAGTATCATTACATTGTTAGATCTGATAAGTTCAGGATTCAACATTTGCTTGTAGTAAGGTCCCTTTGTGATTACCAACATTTTCACATTTATCACTGAGTTGTTTATGCATTGTCAAGACCTGACATTAGAGACCTTGGGGTTATCTCTTGAGGCTTGCTGATAGAGATTTACCTTTCAAGAGAGATAGGATTTCATATTCTGTCTGAGTTGTTGTGTAGAAAACATCATCAACTAACAACTAGCTTCATTGATTGTTTTATTTAGGATATTTAGAATGATCTTGTTTGTAGCCTTAGCTTGGTTGTTGCCTTGGGGATAATACGGGGTAGAGAATCGATGTTGCATGTTGAATCTTTGGAATAGCTCTTTCACATTTAGACTCTTAAAGGGTGTTTTGTTGTTTAAGATAAGGGTTTGCAGAACACCATAAAGGCATATTAGGTAATTTAGGATAAACTTGGCAATTTGCTTCTTGATTATGTAGGTCATAGGAATGGCTTCAACCCACTTAGTAAAGTACTCAGTGGAGGTTATAATAAAATTGTGGCCATTAGATGAGGTTGGAGTGATTTTTCCTATAAGTTCAAGTCCCCGCTATGAAAAAGGGAAAGATGTGATCATTGGTTGCAATTCTTGGGTTGGAGCATGAATCAGATCTCCATGTTGTTGGCACTAGACACACTTCTACACATACTGATGAGCTTCTCTTTTTGTGTTTGGCCAATAGTACCCCATCCTCAACAATTTCTTAGTTAAAGTCGTACCACTAGAATGGGAGCCACATATGCCATTGTGAACTTTTTTTAAAGAATTTAAGGCTTCCTCTTGGATAAGACATCCTAGTAATATTCATTTGATACTTCAACAGTAAAGGGTATCACCTAGGATCATGAATCGAGATGCCTTCTTGACAAAGGTCTTTTTAAGGTTTGAGGTGATATCGAATGGAAGGATTCCTCTACTAAGGTAGATAAATATGTTGACACATGTAAATTTAGATTTAGGGATTTTGAAAGTTGGTACGAGAAGTTGTTCTACCAAGAATTCACACTGTAGGATGTTGTTCAACATGTCTAACAATGATCTAATTGTTTCCATTGCATCTGCTACTCTGTTATTCATGCGAGGAATTTGCTCAAAATTTATGTCAATGAAAAGGTCCTTGAGATTCTCTACCATCTTTTTGTAAGGAGTGATCTTATCATCCTTAGTTTGATAGTCATCATTCACTTGGTTGATAACCAACTATGAGTCTCCATAAACTTTTATCTCTTGTATCTACCATTGAACCTCTATCCTTAGACCTATGATTAGGGATTCATATTCAACAATATTATTAGTGTAAGGCAATGATAGCCGATATGACTTTGGAATGCAATCACCTTGATGGGTGGTGAATAGAATACCTTCTCTTGATCCATGTTGGGTGAATGATCCATCAAATTACATCTTCCACTGAGCTATGAGATTGATAAGGAACATTGATTCATTAGGGAACTCAGATATTAAAGGGTTCTCTACATAAATAGGTGCCTTTGCTTGCTGGTCCATGATCACTTGTCCTTTGATTTCCTTGCATTCTACATACTTTATGCCAAATTTAGTTAAGATCATTACCCATTTGGTCATTCTCCCAATGAGAGTTTCTTTAGATAACAGGTATTTGAGTGGGTTGATCTTTGCAATGAGCTTGATTTGATGGGGTAGCATGTAATGTCTGAACTTTTGTGAAGCAAGAACTACTACTAGACATGCTTTCTCAATGGGTGAATATTTCATTTCATAGCCCACCAAATTCCTACTAATTTAGTAGGTATCTCTTTCCTTTCCATTTTCATCATGTTGTTCCAAAAGAGCTCCTATTGTTGTTAATGTTGTTGAGATATATAGGATCAATGGTTTGTTTGGTATCAGTGGCATGAGCACTGGAGGTGTCAATAGATAGTCTTTGATTTGTTGGAAATATTTATTGCACTTCTCATCCCACTTGTAAGTTATTCCTTTATGGAGAAGATGCAAAAAGGGGGGATTTTATCAAATAGTTGTGTTATGAACCTCTTAATGGACTACAATATTCCTTGTAACCCTCTCATCTACTTTAGTGTTTGTGGTGGTTCCATGTTGAGGATGAATTTTACCTTTGCTAGATCAATTTTTATCCCTCTTTACAAGATGATAAAGCCAAGAAGTTTCCCTTATGTAACCCTAGGGACACACCTTTTTAGATTTAGTCATACCTAGTACTCTTCAAGTCTTTCAAAGATGGGTCCTAAGACTCCTATGTACTCACTTCTTTTCTTTGATTTTTCCAAAATGTCATCCACATAATCTTCAATTATTTTGTGAATCATGTCATGAAAGATGAGGGTCATTCCTCTTTGATAGGTTTCTTCTACATTCTTTAACCCAAATGGAATCATGTTCCAATAATAGGTTCCCCATGGACAAGTGAATGCAATTTTGTGTTGATCCTCCTTAGTGATCATAATTTTATTGTAGCTTGAAATACCATCCATGAGTAACAATATTTCATGCCCTACCATTAAGTCTACAATAAGGTCGATGTTAGGGAGAGGAAAATCATCCTTCGGGCATGCTTTGTTTGAGTCCTTGAAATTAGTGCAAATTCAGATGCCCCCAATGGGTTTTGAGACTAGTACCAAGTTTGAAGCCCAATCAAGATAATCTATCAGTCAGATGAATCCAACATCAAGAAGCTTGTGTCACTCTATTTTCACCAAAAGTGCTATCTGAGGATGCATCTTCCGTAATTTTTTCTTCACTGGCTTGGCTTCAGGATAAACTACTAGGTGATACACAACTACTTTGGGATTGAGCCCTGGCATATTAGTCTATGACCATGCAAAGTTAGCTCTATACTCTTTTGGGAATGCTAAAAGGTTTTTCTATTCTTCATCCAACAAAAATTCAGAATAGAAGGTAATCTTAGATGCTTCTTCTAATCCCACATTGATTGTAGTGGTCGTTTCTGCTAGCACTACTAACTTTTTTGGATGCATTACACTAAGGGGGAGATTGAATCCCTCATCCTTGGGAACCTTAGAGAGGTTTTCACCATCAAATTCATCCTTTATTTATACTATATTAGGATCAAAGAGTTCCATAGTGTGGTTTTCACTTAAGGATCTGCATGTTAGTTGCATTTCATCAATTTTATGACAGAAGGATTCAATTGTCTCCCCATAGTATTCCCTTGTGTCAAGCTCTATGTAAAAACCTACTTTGTGATCTTCCCATGGTAAGTTGTCATGGAGTCCCATTAATTTTGAGATCGCTTCATTGTTTTCAAATAAATCTAGAATTGGTGGTCCTTGTTGGTCCATGTCAATGAGTTGGGGGTATACTAAGTTGGTTAATCACTCAGAGTGAAGGATATTATGGATATCATGAAGAGTGGGTTATTCTCAAATAAGTCAGCAACATCAAGGGGTAAGTCATCTAAGGTTTTATCACGTGATGTAGGTAACCAAGAGGAAGCCTCAGCCCATTTAGTGGAAGTACCTTTTCCAATAAGGGTGACCTTTCTAGTAGTACAACCTAGGCCTAGATTCTTTAGTCATTTCTCAAGAACGGTGGGTTCTAGTAAACCATTATGATTCTATCCTAGCTTCTCATTCTTGTTATATCCCCATCGCTCCATTAGATATAAGCCTTTATTTTCATATTCCATGGGAAGATCAGGAATAGGTCATTCATCTTGATAGAGGAGTTTAGAGATATTATCCTCATTGACATCTTCTTGATTCAAATTCCCCCACTTGGTGAAGGTAGTAGCAACCATCTTGATTCTTTTAGGCTATTTGTTGATAGATGTGGGTTTCCCATGAGATTGAGGAGAAATAGGTAGCTCTCCTAAGACAAAGGTGTTCTTCATTAACATATAGTTACCACAACCATCATCTTGAATCACCACTCTAATATCAAGTATGTTTTGTGCAAGGAGATATTTCATTTCAGAGGTAGATGCAAGGGATGATGGGTCAACAAATGGGGTGGAAGGTGTAGGCCCTTCATCATTCTTGGGTACTTGGGGATCTTATAGAACCTGGACTCAATATTTTTGTAGTAGTAAAAAGGCTCAAGATCTCCATGGATGGTAATCTCTCTACCCTTGAAAAGAAACTTCACACATTGATGATAAGTCAAGGCTATAGCTTTTAGGGCATGGATCCATGGTTGACCAAGCAAGATGTTATATGGAAGAACAAGGTTTAAGATTTGGCATGTAGTTTCTATGATGAGGGGACCCACTTGGATGGGTAATATGATGATGCCTTATGATACCTGATCTTGATCATCATTTTCTCTGATTGTGGTACTCTTTTTCTTTTCAATAGTATCATTTGAATAGCCTAGATTTTGGATCAACTAAAGGGTACAAATGTTCAATCCAACACCTCCATCTACTGAGACTCTTTTGACCTTGTTATTATGAATGATAACCTCAAGGTGTAAAGCATGGTCATGAGATGGTTGTGATGGTAGGTCTTGCTTAGAGAAAGTGAGAAGGTGATTAGTGATATGGCCTACCATAGCTTGAAACTGATTTGTATCAATATCCTCGAGAATGGATGACTCAAAAAAATCTTTCTCCAAGATCTACCTATGTGTGGGGGATAGCCTCAATAGTTCTAAGATTGATATTCGTGTGGGGGTCTTCTTAAGCTGATCTAGGAGATTGTACCTACTAGGATTGGATGTTGGAAAAGTAGGTTGTGCCTTTGATTGATATGGGACTCCTTGGATGGTAATTTTTCCACATCGTGTGGTGACTCCACACTCTATACCAAGACCTTTGATGGTGACAATGATAATGATGCTATCATAATATGAAACTACATTGGAATAGGTATGCTACATGTTTGTGTAATCCTTAGCTTTTCTATTTTTGTTCCCTTTGCTATGATCTAACATAGGGTTCTTGTATATATTAAGATCTTGATTCCTAGTTGGTACCCCAATAGATATGGTGTCACTCTCTATGAGGTCATAGATAATGTTTTTGAGCCTCATGAATTTTTTTGTTTTGTGTCATTTAATCTTGTGAAAGTCACAAATGTCTTTCTCGTTATACCAGGATGGTTTCTCTTGTGGTTCTTGGTAGTTTTCAAAGTTGGGAAGTGTTATCAAATTCGACTCTACCAAATTTTTCATGATGGTTTCTATAGGTTTAGATAACTATGTGTATTTTCATTTAAGATAATTGTTCTTGTTAGTGGTTCACCTTTGTTTCATGCCAGTGTTGTTGATTTGATTATTCTGAGGAGGTGTTGTTTGCTGCATAGTTGGTTGGATGTTAGCAACATGATTGTTGTTTGGTCTAAGAGCACTTAGGACCACATTAGAATCTATGACGCCATCATTTTTTATGTTCTTGTTCTTAGCACATACATGAGGCTTGTCATTTGAACTAGTTGATGGGCGGTGATCTTTGTAAGCTTGAGTATTCGCTTGTGAGATTAAATCTCTCTTGATGTTAAGGGCCCTAGGGACAAGATCATCATAAGATGTGATGCAATACATTTTCAAGTGGAATGATAGATCTGGATCTAGATTTTCTATAATGATTCCCACTTGTTGTTCATTGGGAATAGGCCACTTTCTCTTAATAGCTCTTTGTCTCCATTGTTGTAAGAAATTAGCAAAAGTTTCTCCTTTGTTTTGCCTAAGAGTATAAAATTATTTTATACTTACATCCATGTCAAGGTTGAAGGAGAAGTTATCAATGAATTTATCAGTAATTTCCTAGAAATTTTGATGCCAAGGGGTAGATAAGAAAACCAATACATGGTAGGACTTGTTAAAATTCGAGGAAAGAGGCACATTAAATAAGAATCATTGTAGGAAACCTCCATACACATGACATTAAATTATTTGACATGGTCCATAGGACTTCCTCTCCCTTTTTATTTGTCAAATTTGGGTATTTCAAAACTACGAGGGAATGATACCATTGCCATGTTTTGATCAAATGGATAAGGGCATAGATTCTGTGTATGGGGATTCTTTATCTTTCCCATCTGAAGGTCATACATTTCTTGTGATAATGCCCTAAAATTTGAAGCTAAATCATCTTCTAGGTTTGGTGGAGGAACATATGGTGGGATGACAGATGCATTTTGATATGATAAGGTGTTGTATGGGGTGTATGGTGGTGTGAGATTTTGTGAGGGTGACTTTGGTATCAATGTATATGTTCCTAACACATTTGTACTGATGATGTTTTGTTGAGGATTATAGTAGGAACTTGGTTGATGTTGTTGTTTTTGTTGGGCATACTATTGAGCTAGTAAGACTTGTTGTTGTTGCACCACTAGGGATTGTTTTTAGGCCTGTTGTTGTTACTACACCACAAGGGCTTGTTTTTATTGTTGCAATGCTAAAGATTCTTGATGGACTTGATATTGTTGTTGTGATACTAAAGGTGCTTGATGGTCTTGATGTTGGGCTTGTTCTTGTTGTGATGCTAAAGCTACTTGATGAGCTTGATGTTGTTGTTGGGCTAAGGCTGCTTGTTGTTCTACTAAGGTTGCTTGCTATTGTTGTTGCTATTATTTTGTTGCTTGTTGTTGTTGCTACTGTTAGATGGCTTTCTAATAAGCTTGTTGTGCTTGTTGTAGAGCTAGGGCATGCACTTGCAATGCAGGATTAGGTGTTTTTTGGGATATCTGAGATGGATTTATGAGTGTTGATGTTTTGAATGGGTAGTGTATTACTAATGAGAGGTGGAGGGTTCCCTTGGTTTAACATCACTTGTAATATGGTGGATTGATGTGGAGGAATGCAAGTTTGAGGTCTCGTTTGATTTTGCATGGTAAAGGGGACTAATGGAAAAGATGAAGATGGTTCCATTAGGTTTTGTGATGGAAATGACACACTAGGACCTTGAGTCCATTGATTAAAAAGATTCCCTTGTCCCATTTCTTGATAATTTCCTTGTGCTAGAGATATAAACAAGGTATTACTTGGGTTAGTGGGATTCATGACCAATGGATTATTTTGAGATGGATTGATGATGGATGGGGTGGATGTGTTTTTTGACTCCAATGATATGGATGAACCAATGGGAGGATTGGGTAAAGATTTCCCAATTTGCATTAAGGGTTGACTTTGTGGTATAGTATTGATATGTCCTTGGGTGTTGTTTTGAGTCATTTGGTCTATATTGCTTTGCATGATGGTGGGCCCACTTGTGGTACTCATGGGTATGGATGAAGAGGGGTGACCTTGATATGTGGAGGTCATGGTGGAATAATGAATTTTAAGAGATTTATATGGTTGTTTGGGATCTTTAGCAATGGGGGGAGCACCAAAGGTAGGTGTCCAAGTGGTTGTTTGGGATGGAGGATTGGTATCGAGGGTACCCACAAGTGTCCTACTCTCAAATGGATGAGTTAGACCAAATTCCTTGGAAAGGTTAGTTGCAAGATTGGGAGTAGATGTTTGAGTTAGCCCTAGTGATGGAGTTGTGAGGCTGTGTGTCAAATTTTGTGCAACAAATGATGGGGAAATAGGAGCTACATTTTCAAAGGCTTGACATTCCATGATTTCCTCCCTAGTAAGTTCAAAGGGATTATTCATGATGTCTTCTATCTCATATGGTCTCAACAAAGATGATGGTTGTTGTGATAGGGTAAGTTGACTTCTTGGATCAAATTCTAAAGGATTTGGATCACTTGAGGTAAATGTGACTCTGGTTTTCTCCATGATTCTCTTTTGTTGTGATCTTGTTTTTACCATAAATTTTGTGTCACATTTGGGAGATTTGTGTTTTTATTTGTAATGTTTGAACTCTCTTATTGACTCAAATCTAGGTAAAAGCGATGCTCTAAGTCTTTTTGGAGCAATGATGATAGTGGGGGATGAAAAGATGGGTAATGGGTGATGTGGAGAGTGACCTTTGTAAATGTTTTGAACAACACTTTTGACTCAAGTTTGATGTTTTGATGTTGGGATAAATGATTTTGATGAACTTTTAAATCTTTAGGGTAGACTCATGACCTTCAAGATAGACTAATTCAAGTTTGATAACTAAATTAAATAAATGCATGGAAAAGGATACATTTCACATAAAAAATAGCTAAGTTAGGGTTTTGGGTTGATTGATGTCCAAGTCAAGAAATGTTGGTGTACTCAAAATTTTGCAAAGTTTGATGAAGTGAAGGATGCAATTTGATGGAGGGATGAATTAATTTTTTGACCCAATGTTTACTTTAAAGTGAACCTTTGTTTTCCAAGACCAAGGTAGTGAGAATGATGCTAGACCTCTAAAATTTTCCAATCTTGAAGACTAATATTGACCTAAATGAGAGGATAGATGTGGGTATGTAAATCTGATTCATTCCTACTAGCTCGAGAATAATAGTTTCTTAACAAGAGGTTATGATTGCAATAAATTATTAAGGTCCACTTCCTACCAAAATTTGAATTATGATACCTATTTCTATAATGGCGATAGGTAGATCTTCCTCTATGAATTTTTATTATGCGATAGATCATTTAGAGGAGTTCAAAAATATGAAGAGGACCAAGGTTTTATATAGGTTGATTATCATGAAAAATAGTTGGGTTTTGACTCATAAAGAACATGTACATGTGTGGATTTTTCCTCAATGCGCATTCATAAAAGTTTACTAACATTTTTTTTCTATTGAGATAGAGTGTTGAAATACAGTTTTTGATTACCTTTTAATTGACATGCCTAAGTTTGAAGTGATGGTCAGTAAACCTTTTGGGATCCTAACTTTGTGTGAGATCATTTAGAAAATTTCAAGTTTATGGTAGAAAGGAAGATATTTATTGCCACATAGGTGGTGGTAATATGGGTCATCCAACCTCAATATTGGTTTTTTCCTCTTCTTTGTCTAAGATGTTTGCAACATTTCTCCACTAAGCGGGTGTTTCTTTTGTTAAAAAAGTGAAACTTCTCAAACTATTAATGATATTGATTTGTTCCCCGTTAATGAGTTCAAAGTTTGGCTGAATGATAGCACCTTCAAGATCAAGTTGTTCAATGGGAGAAATCCATCTCCAAATAGTCATGTGGGGTTCAATTTTGTCAATTTATCTTGCTTAAGTGAATTTAGTTTACCATAAACACTTGTCTTGATTTAAGTTTACAAACTAAATGTTTATTTAAAAAACATCATAACCTTCACAATGTCCATTTTGTGGAAATCATGAGGTTGAAGCCATAATTTCCTATGTTGTCTTTGGAAAATATGGATCGAGATGTAAGTCAAGATATTTAGAAATATCTAAGGATAGAAATCCTTAGGGAAAGCAATAATATCAAGGATATTTCAAAAGGTATCCATATTTAAGCCAAAGTGTTTGAAATTTTGAGGAAGATAGTGAATGTTTGTGTTGGGGGTTTTTTAATGTAAACTAGGTTGGTCTCCTATTCTACCTATGGAGTAGCCAACTCCAATCAAGGGCAGCTCAGAGGACCTAGTCCAACTGACAAGATTTAGTCAAAGACTGAGATCTTCTGCACTTTAGGCTCTGCATAACTAGGGTGGGTATACCCACACAATGCCTTAAAGAAGACTAGACATTACTTTTTATAGCAGATGACTCCTGATACCAAGTGTTGAGAACATCAAATAGGGCTAGATTCTCAGTTACAAAACACTTGAAGCAACAAGGAGGTAGGACAAGACATCAAGCAAAATATATTCAATGATTTATATGAATTGAGGTTTCTAAGAGGGACCAGGCTGCAAAATAGATCAGTGCCTAGTTTTGGGCCACAGAGTCAAACACAAAAGATGGAATTCATCTGCAAACAGGACTCAATCAGTGGATTTTGTTTTGCTAATGCCTTACATCAGCTATTAGTGCCTTACATTGACAATCCAACTCTTGTATCGACTATATTATTCTTACCAAATCCAACCTGCAAACAAGTAATCACTGCTATCTATTCAAAGGATTTAACTACTTCCTTGAAGCACACCTATCAACAAATAACACAGTCCCATGAAGTATGAGAAGATGAACAAAAACACCTTATGCATTTATTCAAATGATTAAAAGCCTACAAATGTGGAGACAATCTGATGATATGCATGAAAGATAAGCATCTTCATGTATTCCTGCTTAACTAATTGCATTTATAGAGGAATTCAACATTACAATTTACAGACTCAAAAATGACCTAAGACCAAACCCTAATCTATCCCAGGCTAATCCCAGAACTCAGAAAAATGGAACTAAACCAAGGGAACCAAACCCAAGGGACCGAACCCTTCACACTGGCCATGAAATCTCCCTTTATAGGAATAGGGAGAGCAACAAGCAACCGGCCAGGGTGACTTTACATGTCATCAGGTGACTAGGACAAACCCTAAACAACACGTAGGATGAATCACCAGTCCACCACCAACATCAGGACTACATTGAATGTTCACATCAAGTGAATCTATGAGAAAGCTCAATGCAAATCTGATCAGGTCAAATCTAGCAAGACAGACATGGGTGACCCTGGCGACCAAAACAAGTCTATCAGCCAACATCAAATCAGCCCAAGAATCTGTGTGCCCATACCTCTGAACACACCATCCCGTTCTCAGAGTTTCCATGAATGCAAATTTGGCAGATCCAGCGACCCTCCATCTACCACCATCAAGTCTCAGTTCTCAGGTCTTCGTGCACAAATACCTTGGAAACCCTGATCACGTAAAAATGAATATCGACCATTGATCAATAATGATCAAGCAGCTATCTTTTAAAATCTTCATTAGCCATTGAACCAAGCCACCACATATGATTCCTATGCCCACCATTGATCAGATGCCAGTCATCCAGGGACCGTCAATCTCTGTTTAAATGTACACACTATGGCATGAGTTCGGAGGTGGGGTCCATGTGACACATGGTGGGCAGACACTCTCCTCATAGAGCATAAAGATCAGGCAAGTCACATGAGCGCTCAGGCGATGGCCGTCAGATCATAATGATGGTTGCCCATGGACCATTGATCTATGTTGGGAGGAACAAGGGCTCCACCGTCGGCAAAACATAAAGAGGTTAGGGAGACCTCTCAGCGAAGTCACCGTGGCCGAACGGGAGTCACACCAAAGGGTAACATAATTGGCGAGACAGAGAGGGGTCGGGGAAACATCTCCCCAACACATCGAGCTAGGACCACCAAACAAAAGACCATGAAGAGACATCATGAAGTCACCAAGAGATCACAACAAAACCAAAAAGTCATACTGAGAGCATGGCAGGGTCGACGTAACAAAATGAAGTTGGCCAGACTACAAGACTTCATAGCAAAGAGAAGACAATGCTCGCCTAGAGGTCTCTATGCTCAGTGAGATGTCACAGTGAAAAGAAATGTCTCGTTGACTAAAAACCTTAGTCAGCAATTCGGCGGACCAGACTAGGAAAGCATTTCACAGTAACCATCAGGTAACTTTTTCATCATGGCCATTGATTATCAACATGTGCACAAAGGAAGTCATATTAGTAGCTCATCCGTTAACTTGGGAGGACTTCAACGTCAGGGAAAGTCACATCGAGAACCAAAGGGGCCGCCATAGTTGGCAAGACAAGCCGAGATCAGGGAGACATCTTCCCGACAAAACCAACACAGGCTGAGAAGATAAGGCCTCGGGGTGACAAGCAGGGGTCGCTGAGATGTCACCCCAAGAGCCAAAAGTCACGCCAAAGTAGAAGTGGGGCCGGTGAAAGTGGTAACAAGGGGCTGGTAACAAACAAAAAATGGGGCTCGAGGGGACCACAAGTGAAGAGCGAACCGGGCAGACAAGTCAATGAATAAAAAGACTAGCGGAACGGGAACCAGACCAAGGCAGAGCTGGAAGTAGGAAAGAGAAGGAGTTAGAGCTGGAGCGGGGAACAAAAAGGAACAAAAGAGACCAGGACCAAAAACCATCCTGCTCCCACCTCCACAAAAGACCGCAAAGGCAGAGCCGAAACCGACACGAGATAGAGAAGCCGCGGGGCCGGGAGTGGGACAAAACCTGAAACAGGAAACTTGAAAAAGGTTCCAAAACTGATTCCCATTCCGATCCCGCACCCGCCAAAGGAAACCAAAAACAAAGACAACTGAAGATGCAGAGTCAGGGCTGGAATGGAACCCGAAAGAAAAACCAAAGGCCAAAATCTAGATTTTGATTCCATTCCGGTTCTGCCCCCGCCAGACAAAGAAAAACACAAGGCAAGGAAGAAAAGAAAGATCTACCCATCCAAGACATGAACACTTAGCACGCTGAGCTCAACCCTGATGGGTGCCCATTTACCCCACATGCCAAAAATATAGAAAAATCCCAAGCTAAAGATTTTTCAGGGAAATCAAAGGAAAACAATTGGAAAATGAGAGACAACCAAAATAGGCACTAATAGTTTGTTTTGTAACATTTTAGAACCAAGAAATTTATTAAACTGACTCACAATCATTTACAATCCTAGGTTGAAATGGCCATACTTATTTAGTCCCCACTCAAATTTCTCCAAACACTAAGGCATTGCAAATAGTTAGAGATTTGGTGACACTGGCTCCCCTACATGACACACACTTCTTGAGACCACTAAATCCAAAAATCCTAAAGATCCTAAGATCCTAAGGATTTTTCTATTTCAACAATGAATAGTACAAATATGGGGTAGCTTCAAAATGACCATTCTTGTACCAACAAGCATTAAGTATTTTTGGAAACTAAATAGTTTGGCTCTTAGTAACAAACCGAGAACACGTAGCCATATACATGCCCACTTTGCCACTTAAGGATCTTATTACCATTCTCGTTCCACTTAAGACATGGTACTAGGTGTAGTACATTATACAGTCTAGGATAGAAGGTACTTTCTCACAATTTCCTAACCTTTAATATATCCCACCAATAAACGTGCTTACAAGAACTTGCCTATGAGTTTCCCATTGCATGGTATGTATCATGGTAAGTCCTCTCTTAAGGGTGACACAAAGCATAAGTGTACTTACATATTTCTCTTCACCCAAGATCACAAAAAATGCAAGGGGATTGGATATGTACTATAAGTGCACACAAACAATGAAGTACACTTGGAGTGTTTCTCTTTGACACCTAAGATCACATGAAGCATAAGGGGATTGGATACACACTACAAGTGTGTCACAAAAAAGTAGACACTGATTCATTTTATCGACTAAAGATAAGATGAATTTATTTATGCACCAAATGAAATGTTAAGTTTCCTTATTCAATTTTAAAACCAAAAGACAATGATGAGATGAGGGTTCAATTTTAGTCCCATTTGAGTATTTTTTTTAAACCCAAATGAAATTTAGTGAGGTCCTAGAACATATAGTAAAAAGCATAAAAATTGGGTTATAATTGCCCCAAAGCATCAAACACTTGTTACAATCACAAATTATTCATAAGAAAATTCTTTTTCACTTTAGCTTCATGTCGCACAACCTGCAAAACCATGTTAGTCTAAAAACTAGAACAATGTTAGAGGCATGTTAGTACTTTGACGAATAAAAAAAATTAAAACACATGCTGAAAAATGATTGTTAAACTTCTTACAAAATTTGGAAATCATTGCACATGATAGCATTGCTCTAGTGAATAAGGGTGTCACTCTAGTGAATAAGGGCATCACTCTACAAAAATACTAGAGAGCACAATAGCATCGCTATTTGGTCGAGCATCATCATTTGTAAATATTTGATGCCTTGATAAAGTATTAGCATTGTTATTTTTTTAATCAATGTTGGTGGATTTAATAGGAATCACTATTTGAAATGACAATAGTGTCACTATATAGCGACGCCCTACAAAGGCATCACTGAAATTGAGTTGGACATCGCTCTTTCCTGCAAGTCATAATGAATAAAATTTGAGATAGAAATTGATTAAATTGATGGTTTTCCCTCCTTGTAGGACCAAAATATCGATTGAGTATACTAGTATGGTCTCATTACACTTGATTCATGAAGAATCGAAGCATAACATATCCACTAATACTCAATCTTAAACAAGATCATTCAAATGAAAGATAAACTAAACATATATTGAAATGAAGCATTCTAAACTATGAAAGAATTTAAATGTCTACTCTAACCCATTTTGGAATTGGTGTCATGTTGATGTGGAACAATGATCCTTTCCCAATCCTGCGATCAATGATCTTGTTTCAAAAGATTCTATTCTAGAGAATAAATGAAATTGTTGTGATATGTGGATGAAAACATGATTATTGATAAATTGAACAAGATAAATTAATATGATTTTATGCTAAAAATTATCCAAATGTGTAATTTATAAGCTAATATAAATGAGATTTAAATCAAAAGATTCAAACCTTAAAATATAAACAAGTTAAATGGATGCATGGAAGCCATTAATGGAAGCTTAAAGCTAATATGTAGCTAAAAAATGAACTAAAATATCCTAAATGTGAGCAAAGATTAGTGTGAGTGTGAGTGACTCCAATAGTATAAGTTTGTAAATTAAAAGATGGATCCATTTGTCTCTAAATAGTGTTCTATTTATAGGAAAGCAAATGAAACATGAAGGGTTGAGATCAAAAAGGTTAATCAATGGTCAAGAATGGAGGATATAGGAGGCATGGATCATGGATTCTCATCAACGGGTGAGAATGCAAGATGAGATTTAATCAAGGGTTCTCATTACTTCCAAACAAACACACTTTTGACCTATTTAAGAGGTCAAAAGTTAACTTGCTCAAGAAGCCAAGTGAGAATATTCCCCCTTTCAAATGATTGGAGGAGAGAGAATATTTTTTGGAATATTCTCATGGGTGAGGAAAAAAGGTTATTTAGTTAATTAAAACTAAATTTAATTGTGCAGAGGAGGAATATTCCTTTGCAAGTGGGAGGAATTGGGTTAATTAGATAATTGCTAATTAAACAAGGTTTAATCATGTAATTTAGGGAAATTAGAAGAATAAAATGATATTCATTAAATTAAATGATTTAATGAATGAGGAAAGGTGATATGACATTTAATTAAATAACTTAGGGTTATTTAATTAAATAAGAAGACTTAGGGAATTAAATTAAATAGTTTGATTTATTTAATTTAATGAGATGAAATGTTAGTGTGAATGGGGGTGAATTAACCCGATTTGATGAATTAGGTTAATAGATGCAAATGATGCAATTAATTCAATAGCTAGGATAATTTAATCAATTAAGTGAAAAGAGGATGGGTTTCAAGAGGAAATGATGTTAGTATACTTGATTCGAGTGTATGATATCATTCAGGACATTTGTAAGTGTCTAAACCTTGATCTATCATCCTGCACATTTTCCTAACAAAATTACACTTATGAGTCATGTTCTTATGATTCTAATCTATATTCTTGTACTTCCAATCAATTCTTTGGCAAGTTTTGATCTATCATTTTACACATCTATCTAATAAAAATTGTGATTTTGAAATATTTTCTAACATTTATGAGATATACTACTATGCTTCTAATTTTTTAACTATACTTCTTAACTAGCTATATTTATGTCCAAAAAATTGATGCAGAAGGGGAATGCATTCAACTCAATGAACCAATAGATCCCTTATCAAAAAAATTACTGACTTAAGTGTGTTAGATTTAATTTTTTCAACCATGGAATCATAATTTCTTGGATCCAGTACAACCATTGTATGTGTAGTTAAGGATTATAAGTTGTCCTAGTGATTGTGTATAAAATACTTAACTAAAAACTAAAAACAAAACCTATCTAACAAACCTTAACTATGTAACAATTGCTACAGATAGATATTCCTATCAAGATAGCAACTAAAAAATTCAACTCTGATATAACTATTTATTGATGCAATCATTATCAAATAACTATTGATAATCTAAAGATTTCTATTTATCAAATTTAAACCAAATCAAAGAGCATGACTATTAACAATCTATTCTAACAAATCATTAGAAAATAATATAAACTATGAGGAGTACTATAGTTACCTTAAGTGGTGCTTGCTTAAGTAGCTGTAATTTCACAATATAATCAAATCTCAACTCAAGAATCCATCTAATTGACTAAATTTATTTTTCTTATTGCATTTTGAAATGGTAATTCAAAACTAATAACAAAATTATTGATAACAAGAGTGTTAGAAAAATCTACTATCTTCAAATCATACAAGATCTGTTATATATATAAAAAAATCTAAATAGTTTGATCATTCTAGACTCTAAATAGCTTATTAACAAATTTCAACTCATCCAAAAACATAGGGAAAGGAATTATTCTTATCCTAAGAAAAAATCAAATAGGAAACTTAATCATGCAAAGGTGTGAGTGTCATAATCATGTTATTGTTACTAGATTTTCATTTATAGCTCAATCAAGTTGAGCTTGTTGATTTTAAATTAAGGAAAAGGTATGTTTAAATCATTCCTATGTTACATTCAGATGCATAAATGAAATGATCTAAAAAAATTGCAAATTACTGAATTCATACATATGCATGTAATAGAAGAAAGATTCAAATCTTTTCTGAACAACAAAGTAATCATAGAAGAAAGATGCATAATGTACATTTCTTGTACATTATCTCACACAAGCTGTGAGATTGACTTAGCTTATTGAATACAAATAAACAAAATAATATACATGAATAAGTAAAAGAAATGTGCATATAAAGAAGGAAACCAGTAATTTCCTATGAATGACTAGTTATGATGTGTCTTTTGGCCTCTTGTTGTCCCAAGCTTCATCTGTCCCTCCTAATTTCATGTTGCTCCTAATTCCTACAATTGACATAAGAAATGGTGTTAGAGAAATGCTCTAAGCAATGAAAGGTTTCAAAACTTACATGAACAAACACTTATACACATATGAACTGATCTCAATTTGCATTAAACAAGCATGCAAATCCTAGATGTCCCAAAAAACCATTGAAGTCATCAAACACATCCAAAATATGCATTTATTTCACTAATATATCTTCTTCATGTGCAGATACAGGTGCATTTGTGATTTTGATCTAATCTATTAGATTAAATATGTGGGTTAAAATGTGGCTCCCATGAGGGTTGAGCTTAGTATGTTGTCAATTTTTGTTTCTTCACGAGGCATTAAACAAAATTAGTCATCTCATGGTTTATTTGAATAACCATACATCTGTTAGAGTAATAGGTTATTATGCTTAATTAATTACATCACATTGATTAATTAATTAAGTCACTTATTCCTCTTTATTACTTAAGCTAAACTTAGGCACATTTATTAATTAATTATTAATTATTAAGTGTGCACACTAGGGTTTCATTTAGGGTTTCCCTTTTAGGGTTTCTTGATCTCCTTCATAAGGATTGATCACTTTGTAATAATTGATTCTCTTAAATTTTTACATAGAGGTTTACAGAGAACATCTTTTTCGGTTCTTCATATCTTTTGCATGTGACAGGTATCCATCTTGCATGCAGGTGATCTTGGATTCTAACATGGTATCAGAGCTCCAGACCTACAGCTGCTTGTTCGTGATCTGAAGATATGGCCTTTCAGTGAGTTTCAAGTGAAAGGGTTTCCACAGGCATCTTTTTGTAAGATCTGGGGGTAGCCATTTTTTTGGGACACAATGGGCTCAAACGGACGTCGCCATCGCGTTCGCAGCATCCCAAAACCCTAGAAACACCTGTCAAATCATCCATTTTGGTGCAAGTTGGTCGAGAAGGCAAAAAATTTTGTCTGAGAGGCCGTACGGCCTCCCCAGCACGCAGATCGAGGCTCAAAAAATAAAAAAAAGTCCAAAAACTGTGTTTCTTGGTTTTCGCGCCGCCGCGCCCAGTGTAAATCATCTCTGCCACCGGGCGGCCACCGGGCAGCCACCGGCCCACCACCGCCGCCGGTGGCGCCGCCTGCTTCCTCTGCCAGGCCGGCTCCCCGTGGCCTTCTCTGCCAGAACCCCTGGTCATATGGAGGACTGGGGGCCATTCTTTCATTGCCGGCGATTCCAGAATATTTTGGCCTTTTGTAGATTTCGGCATGACTTGGGAATATTCCGATTCCGAAGAGCATATTCCGACCGCCGAAATTTTTTTGCAGGGAGCCGATTTTTTGCGGTGACGGCCAAACGGCCGTCAATTTTAACCTAGTGAACAGATGACATCAGCATGACGTCATCGGCCGTACGGCCCTCTATGCCCCTCATAACCCTAGTTTTCCCTAAAAGAGTAGTTTTTTTCTTTTGGCCATAACTTGGGCATACGGTATCGAAATCGGGCAAACGAGATATCGCCAGAAAGCTGGTTCTGAGAACTTTCTAGTAGTGCTATTTATTTTTCAGTATTTTACTATTTTCCTACATTTATTTCTGTTTGAAGTTAGATGTACTTTTTATGCTTTCGAGCTCATAACTTTTTGCCACAATCTCCGTTTTTTGCCTCGTTTGAAGCGTCAAAAAGGTATTGAGGAGCTCTAGGTTGCTATCTATGCACTTTTTCTATATCTATCCTAGGTTTATCAATTAGTCTAGATTTGGACCGATGGGTTGTTTGGCGATTACTTGGATGTTTTGGCAGTTGGGAGAGTGCATCTTGCATCTTTGCACTTCGTTTTCAGTAATACATCATTCAATAATTGCTTACTGCTTCATAGATTCCAGAGTTGTTCCAGTTTGGAGTTTTCAAGTGTTCCGTGGCATCGGGTTTTCTGTTGCTTTATCATGATTCCTTGAGTCAATCAGTGACTCTCATCCAATTTTAGTAGTATATAGAAGAATATTTCCTTGCTTGCCTATATCAAGTTCCAGTGTTACTCTACAGAGTTCTTCTAGTGCTTCTTTGCAGCATGTTATCTCATTGTAAGGGGGGTTTTGTCCCACTGGGTTTTTCTTTCTCTTACTCCTTATTGCATTTGTAAATGGGTACCTGATCAGGCCTAGTTGTCGGGACCCATCTTTGCTTTCATGCATCTTATTCTAGTGTTTTAGCTTCTTTCTAAGTTCATCTTAAGGGGGGGTGTTAGAGTAATAAGTTATTATGCTTAATTAATTACATCACATTGATTAATTAATTAAGTCACTTATTCCTCTTTATTACTTAAGCTAAACTTAGGCACATTTATTAATTAATTATTAGTTATTAAGTGTGCACACTAGGGTTTCATTTAGGGTTTCCCTTTTAGGGTTTCTTGATCTCCTTCATAAGGATTGATCACTTTGTAATAATTGATTCTCTTAATGCATTTTTACAGAGAGGTTTACAGAGAACATCTTTTTCGGTTCTTCATATCTTTTGCATGTGACAGGTATCCATCTTGCATGCAGGTGATCTTGGATTCTAACAACATCACCTATGGTAGTTTTTTTCTAATCACTATCATAGAGGACATATCATTAAACAAATAAATCATGGATGATTAGTTCAGTTAGTTCAAATGCAATTCTAATCATCAATGAAGCAATGAATCATAAATGTAATACAAAGCAACAATGATATCATGACATTATATATATACAAGTACTTTATCAAGAAATGCAATTGGAAATGTGCTTATCTAGGATCATCATCATACTCAGATAAAACAAAGATGCCACCATGAGGGAAACAAAATAGTAGCACCTATTAATTTGAGCTTTTAGCATAATATTAGAGTGCACAAAGATTATGTACTAGTTGATAGTCACAAATATCAAATACGTATGGGTAGAGTTCAACATAGTACATGTTGAAGATCATATGAAAATATGATTGTTCTGTGCGGAATAGGGTTATTGATGTGCTCTCTTTAAGTAATGTGGAATTTTCAATGAATGGACTACAAGCCTATTGAGGACAAAATACAACAATTCTAAGAGTTACTCTATGGGCATGATAGGTCAAATGTCATTCAACTATTGATATTCATGTAAGTGAACTATGTTAATGAATAATGTATGCATAAAGAAGCTCAATAACTGAAACCTAGAGTGGGGCATATAATTGTCAAAAAAAATTGATGATAGTCATACCTTCAACAAAGACAATTTGGAGCAGTAAAGGAGATCATAAGGACAACATGATTATACATAGGTTTAATCATCACAGTGAAGATTATTTGAATGATATGTTTCTTCTATGCGTAGTGGAATTTTTCAACTCCTAGATGGTATGTAGCATCTTATTATAGGGCAAATTATATGACTGCCATGTGAGTTGAAGGATGTAAAGAACATATGAAGAAAAGCTCATGTATAGAAGATTTATTAAGCTCATAGTCATAGTGAAAATAAGTCCACTAAATCTCTAAGGCAAATTGCATATAAAGGAGAAATGAATCTTTAGAAAATAAAATGATTACTATGTGAGTAGAGTGGAAATCTATAGAAAATGTTATTCCATGAAACAAAATTATTTAATGGAGATGGGTCACTACAGGCACAAAGAATAAAAATGCATGTTGAAAGAAACCCAATATTTAAGTAGAGGGCCAACAAGCATCTGCAAAAGTCACAACCTTCTTATTTCCATAAATTTAATTTTTCAAAAATGCAAATATGATGAAAACTCAGATTGTCATCATAAACCCAATAAAGATTTGCAAGCCCTTGGACCTTTTCAACCTACACTCATGAAAAATAATATAAATATATATTCCATGGCTATGTTTTATTTTTGTTGCTTGAAAGTTTAGAAACCTATTTTTGGCTGAAGGTTTTGATATGGGTTTTGGCCTATGTAATGATAATGATATCAAATCCCAAAAGGCTTTTGGTTGTTCCTGGAAGGAGACATACAAAAGATGCTTTCAATTTTTTGCAAATATATGTTGAAGCTGCAGCCCAGAAACTGAATTACAACAAATAATTCATAAAGGAGCATCCAACCATATATAGAAAGGAAGAAAAAGAGAATGTATGAATACACAAAAATCATCATGGGTTTTGGTTAAAAAAATCTTATAAAAGATATAGAAAATGAAGCTCAACTATTGTGACCCAAAATATGCAAAATGAAGAATATCAAATAGAAAATTACATAGGAGGCTCTGCCTGAGAGTGGAGCAATTATCTTCAGAAAGACAAAGGAAATGAAGGAAGAAATACACACAGAAAATGAACCAAGCAAGAGGAAATGTATTAGAAAAATACAAGAAGGTCATAGCCTATACGTTTCAAAAGCTTTCAAATGGAATAAATTTTCCAATTCTACAACAATTTTGACTTACCTCTGTCAAATCTTCAGAATCTACAAAGAATTGTGTTAACATAGAGGATATCTCCAAGAAAAAGAGCTCGAGCTAAGGTTCCCCATGGTAGTCTTCTTTCAACCAACAATGTAAAATGAAAAAACAAAATTAATGTGTGTTATTCATTTTTAGGGTTTAAGACCCTAAAATGTCGATTGAAGAATAAGCATTTTTTCCTTCTCTTTAAAAAAAATATGTTTTGTAAACTAATGCCCATGATTGAGACTGTAAGTCTTGTGAATTACCTTTCCTTTACCTTATATTTTTAGCTTTTCAAATGTGCTTTATGACTTAGGCATGTTTAAGTCATTTTTTGACTTTGTAAACCTTATTGCCTAGGGGTTTATATCGATGCATGAAGGGTTTTTCTATTTTTTTCATTACTTTATATTGTAATTGCTTAATTTAAATGAAGATTTATAAATCATTTAAATTGAGTCATCATCCCTTTAAATGCAAGAAAATAGAGACATGTGTTATATGACTAAGTCTTTGGAAGAGAAATGGAGAGTGATATATATTGATGACACACCAAGATTGGAGGGAGGTTATTTTCAGTTGGAAAACATGAGAGAATCGAGGAGTATTTATTTTTCTTTTGGAGCATTTTGGAGAAAATTTAGGCATCTTGACTCAATTTGAAGCATTTTTAAGATGCTTTTATGGTTTGACAAAGTCAAGTTTGGATTTTTCCACCTTTAGGAGCACATTTGGATGAGATCTAGAAGCTAGATTTGTGGGTTTATTGTTGCATCCGACCCAAGATGCTTCTAGAGCCCTTTTTAGTGCAACCATTATGGGATTGCTTACTTATTATCTTTTGTAACTCATTATTGAGTTAGTTCTTCTTATGCAATTTCTGGAGATTGTGACTTTTACAATCCTTTGCTATAGTATTCACATTTCTTTGTAACTTAACAATTTGGATATGAAATAACGAAGATTCATTATTTCTTTTTGATTAAGAAATTATTGCCTTCTTGTTCTTGCAATCTTGTGCATGGTAAATGATTGATCAAGCTCAGTGAAATTTTTAGTTTTCCTTTAAGCTTTGTCTCATGATTTTTTCCTTTTCTGTAAATATTAGTTTATGTAGGTTACTAATTGTTTTTAAGGAATGCATGTAACTTTTCAATTGTGAAGAGTATCTTCCTTTTGTTGATTTATTTTTATTTCAACCTTTTAGTGAAATATTTATGTAGAAACTTAGTACAATTGTCAACCTCTTATAATGAGCTCATAACTAATCCTTTACAGCCTTGATTTAGAGACTAGACATCTAACTTGAATGGCCATTCAATCATAATGAAGGTGCATTTAACTTGTCAACCCAAGGACATGAACTTGAAATGGGTTAGCACTATATGTGCACTAGGGACTCAAGTAGTCATTGCATCCTACAACTAAGAAACACAATATTGAAAGTAAATTGCTAAAAGGAAATAAAGAAAATGTTGAACATCAACTAACAACTTGAAATGCAAAGCAAGAATAAAGATCTGGGTGAATAGATAGGAAACTACTCTATCTACTTTGGTTGGAGGTACAAACACAAAATAGAGTTCTAATGGCTGCAGGAACAGTTGATGTCAGATTTCAGACTAAGTAAAAAACATGAAATAATAACTAAACTAAATACTCTAAAGAATGTATTACTCACCAAGTGGCCCCCCTTGGATGAGTATCCACTAAGACTAATACAAACTCAAATGCTTAAATTTAGACTATCTTCTCATTCATTAAAAAATGTGTAAACAGAGTAGCAGCATGGTTGCATTGAAAAGTGGAGAATTCTTAATACATCATTGATATCATGTAACAACAACAATCAAGAACTAAGAACCCCTAAAAAAAGATTCAAAACCTTATTTATACTACCAAATAAATAGGGTGGTCAACTCTCACTAGCTAAGAGGATGCCATTTAGGGAAAACAAGGAAAAGAGCGGTAGAGCGGTTACATCTGCAAGGAATCCAGTCAAACATGCATGCCCAAACATGGACTCAGTGCAGTAGTAACACCTGTGATTTCTCAATACCATAAATACAAGGTGGTTACAATTGATTGTCATGGGGAATCCACTGCCATCGTCCTTCAGTTGACTCCTTTGAATGATTCCCCTTCATGACCATTTGTCTATTTCCTTTCTCAACTTAGCATCCACAAATTGTATCTTACATAGCAGTGTCAGTACGCATAATAATTGCACATCTATAATCACCTTAAAGAACATTCATCAACCATATGCAAAATCAATATAGATAATCCACATAATATGCCAATGTCATTAAAACTTCACAGAGATAGGATTAAACCCAATGTCAATGGTGTGAGGGAAACATTATGCAAATATTAACATTTAACTACTAAAGTTCATGACACTGCCAACAAAAGGATGATAGATCTACCCAAAATTTGACCAAAAACTAGGCTCATCATTCCCCCCCAACCTAACGTCTTGCTAGTCCTCCAATAGTGGAAGGGTTGTTATTTTGTTTGGTTAAAGATTTGAAGTTTGCAACTGCTAGCTAGCCAACATCTATCTCCATAGAGTGTGAGTTTGGATCCCAATAAAATCCTCCCATTCTATCAAATTTGTTCCATCTTTTCCTTTCTATAGCAATATCATATTGGTTGAATCTGTAGTTTGGTACTGGCTACATGAGAATGGGTGGTTGGAAAGTTAGGGGAAGCCAAAATATCCCCTTTGTTCTACCAGTCTTGATATACCTGTCAATTCATTTCAATGTTGCAGCATAATTGTGAATAGAATGGGGCTCGACTTGTTTTAGCTCATTTGTTAAACTATTCCATCGTTGGGCCAAGTATCCTCTTACAAGATCCTCTTTTACTACTACTTTGACCTCATATTTAGTGTAGATAGCTTCAATCCAAGGCATGATTCTATCAATATAGCTTGGTCTGAGAAGTATCCTAAGCCATTCTCTACAAATATCCCTTGGTTTGCTTCACTCAGCCCTGATGGCTAAGGGGATGTTAGATTGGATTTTCTTATAAGCATTGTTCTGTTCACCCCAATTAATCTCATTTTGTACCCAAGACATAAATTCTCTTAGTTGAATATCCCCAACATATAGCAATGGGTTCCAATCATGATCTTGTGTGACAACATAATTGTGTAAATAGAATTCACATAGCAAATTTTTCATCTTAGGGGAAGCAATCCTATAGGCATTGAAGAATTTAGTAGGATTTTTAATGGAGGGGTTTAAATCTGAAACAATTTTTGACAACTTGAAAGAGATATTTCTCTTTCAACTGTAGGGCATAAACCCTTGGAGGAGCTCTGCATTCTAGAATTTGTGGCACTAGGATCACAATTTCATCTAATTTCTTCTTCAAAGTAGCAATCTCCTCATTTTTCTCCTCAATAACCTCATCCCTCTCTTAGATTTCCTTTTTCAATCTCTTCCTCTCCTATTTCCATTCTTCCTCCCTCCTCTCTATTTCTTTCCATAAATTTAAAATTGTTGCATGAACCATAAAATCAGGAGGGTTATGAATTCCTACCAATGTTTTTGTTGATGGCTGCTCCCCATATGGTACTATTTGCATGAACTCAAGTTGTCCAGATGTTTGTGGCTGTAGGAGTACTATTTATTTTCCTCCTTGTTGTAGGACCTCTTGTTCTTGTTCCTAGTTTTTCTCTCGCTCTTGGTGTGCTCCTTATTGTGGCTATAGGAACTCTTGCTCTTATTCTTGGTTTTGTTGTAGGAACCCCTGCTCATACTTAAACTCCTCTGTGATATTAGCAAGGTCTACCAATGTTATTTTTGTTTCTCTCTCAAATATATCCTCTTCTTTTTCTTCAACATGCTCTTGTTCCATTAGAGCTTCAGTGTCCCCATGTCATGTCTCACCATGCCCATGGTTTTCCTATGAAGGCATACAAAAATTTGACCCATCCGGTTTTGACTTCCTAGAAGTACTTTTACATTTTCCTTTGGTTGCAGGATGAATAGGGTCAACCTTTCTCTTCCTAGCACTCGACACCTCTTTCTTCATAGGATGTGTTTGGGATTTTTCTTTTTCTTTTCTTGTTTCAGCCTCTTTCCTCTGTTCCCTAGCTCTTGTTAGGGTTTGTATGGGGACATCATCATTAGAATTAGATGAAGAGCTTGCTTTTTTTGAATTCTCTATTTTAGAGGAACTAATGTTTATGGATTTTTTTGCTACTGCAGGAGGATTCATCCTAGAACTAGCACCAGAAACTGAAGCACCAAGAGGGGGTTTAGCTATGTTTAATCTTTTGCTAACCCTACAAGGTTGGGTTAAAACCCTGGGTTGCAGTTCCTTAGGTCTAAATTGTTCAACATTTAAAAATTCTTCCCAAGACATCTCAGATACACTATGCAAATATTTCTTAACCAATAATTTTATCAAGCAATGGTGGGAGACAAAGTTGTCCCTACCTTTTTGTGTTTTGGCTACCATGATGGAGAGAAGACTGTATAGAACATTGGGCATGTTCATCCTCCTTTCATGCCTCATGTGGCTCAAGAGCTTGAAATGTACCGAATGCAGGTTTGACAAACGTCCCTCATAGGTGATATACCCTTATAATGTAGACAATTGTCTGCTTCCATGGTTCAGGAAAATACATTCTTTTTGCACCTTGCTTGCCAATTCTAATTGGTGAGTCACCATGTACTATAAATTCTACTCTAGCTAACCTGGCATCCCTAGAGGCAAGGTAATGCTTTCTATCAATTAACCCTAAAACTTCCACAATTCTCTCCTCAATTGCCACCACTTCTAACCCTTTTACTGTGGCTTTTCCTTCAAAGAATGTTTGAGCGAATTTGAGTGCAATGCCCTCATCAAAGCCATCCAACTTCATGAAATAATCAAACCATCCACAATGTTGGAATTCTACCAAGCATTGTGCATCCTGCAATAAAACATCATGAACTAAGGGCTCATTTTGAATTAAGCCACCTCCCATTATCTGAAATCACTACCACTCTGCACAATTTCTTTCCTATGCAATTCTTGTCTAAAATCCAACACCTTTCTATTAAATTTACATTGCTAGTGTCGACTAAATTTTCCCCTTTTTTTTCTATTTTCATCATTTATTGGTTATAACTCAAGACTACAACAAGGAAATTAAAGAATTAAGGCAAAAAAAAGGGGTGATAAATGAGAGAAAAATTGGCGGCTCAGTTAACATCACTTCACACATGCAAACCATATTTTCAAATCATCTTATTTAAATTTCTTAATGTAGCTAAATTATGATTTGACACATGGGTAGTATATTCACATTTTTTATTGCCCCCCCAACCTAAATTTGGACATGTGTCCACACATGTGAGAAGGGAGCATTGAATTAACAAGAAGTATTGACATATTATATAATTACCTATAGTAACCTGTCATGATTAAATAAATGCACTTAAAATGAAATTAAGAGATGAGAATTACCACATACATACCTGAGTGTATGAAAGATGCATTATAAATATTAGGGAGAGAAAGTAACATTTTTATTTTTTTAGAAATATTTGAGCAATTAATGAAGGTGAAGTGAAGTAAAGTGAGGCAGAATGAAATGATGGAAGAGAGAGAAAGGTGATACAGATGGATAGATGGGTGGATGGGTGAAGAAATGGATTTCCACTTAAAGTGGAAATATTTATTATGAAAAGTATGTACCTTAATTTAGCTAGAAGGTGGGACGCTAGGTCCGCCACTTTTGGCTATAGGAAGCTTGTATACTGAACATTGGGTGAATTGCTACAGGATCTCTTCCTCAATTTTTGCAGGGTCGACTTGGATTCCCTTGTGCGAAATGTAGTGGCCAAGAACTACACCCTCCTACATCATCATGAAGCACTCTTCACTATTCAAGGATAGGTTTTGGTCTTCACACTCCTGTAGGATCTTCTTGAGATTCTCCAATGCTTCATTAAAATCAACACCATAAGTGGTAAAGTCGTCCATATAGATCTTCATGTAGTCAAGGGAGATGTCTAAAAATATGCTAATGACTACTCTTTGGGAAGTTGTAGGTACATTGCATGGGTTGAAAGGAAGTATTGAATAAGCATACATTTCCCATAGGTAGGTGAAGGTCATCTTTTCCTAATCCTCAGGTGCAATTAGAATCTAGTTGTAGCCATTGAATCTGTCTAGGAAATAAAATGTTTTCTTGCAAGTGATTCCAAAACTTGATCTATAAAAGGAAAGGGTAAATGGTATTTCTTAGTGGCAGCATTAGGTTTTATGTAATTAACACAAACACACCACTTTCCTTTCTTTTTTGGAATGATTACTAATGTAGACACCCATTGGATTTCTGAAATAGGATAGATTAATAATTTTTGTAGCTCTATTTTAACAATTCCTCCCAATGCAGGGTTGATCCTTCATTGAGGCTGCCTTATTGGTTAATAATCTTTTATGATGTAGATCCTATGAGTGTCGAACTTAGAATCTAGTCCTTTCATATCATGATAGTCCCATGCACATGCATGCTGATGAGACTTCAGTAAGTCTGCCAATTGCAATTGTTGTCCTTCACTTAACTTGTTAATATTCAAATCTCTTCCTTTAGACACCTGTACTAGAATAGTCAATCCTATCATGGTTGCTTTATTAATAAATGATACCTTGACTTCATATGGAAGCATGGTATGGAACATGATTGTTGTTGCAGGAAGTTTCTCTGCAGACATAGTGGTTGTAGGAAGAGTGGTTGCATGAAGTTCATCTGTAGGAAGAGTGGCAATAGGAAGAGCAGGCGAAAGTGTCCTGATCGAAGTAGAAAATGTTGCTTTTCCCACTTCATAATAGTTTTGAATTATACTAGATGACACTTCATCTTCATCTTGAAGCTGCAAAAAAGGGCTTTTACCTAACATCATGAGCTGCACCACTGAGTTAACTTCCACGGTTTCCTCATCAACACGTGGCCATACAAAATCCTCGTCACCATAGGTCAACTGAGCAGGAGGATAAAGAACAAGATTTTTAGTATTCCTGCCATCAGAAATAGTCATGTCACCTGACTGACACCTGATATAAGCATTTATATTTGCTAACCATGGCCTTTCAAGAATGATAGGATATCCTCCTAGGGTGGCCTTATAATTTTGAGGCTCAGTTAGCAAGATAGGATCATTCAAAGGTTCCTCTTCCTCTTTCATAGGTAGCTCAATGATGATGTGTGTGGAAGGAGTTGGGAAATTGGCTCTTGAATGCAAATGGATGTCACTGACATTCACAACATGTGTAGGGAATTGATTTGAATCAGCAGAGTATGCAGGGTGTTGTTGTGGTTGTTTATTTGGATTAGGTGTGGATTGAGCTGGTAGCTTAGTAGGTTTGGGTGCATTGGAGCTTGAATTAGTAGGTGGAGGCATTACAACAAGCTATTGGGGTTGAGAAGATGGTTGCATCTAACTGGCTATCTAGTTTGGCCCAAAAAGAGATAGTGGATATAGTGGCATACCTTGTCTTAGAGCCCCTAGATTCCTTTGTGTAGCAAGGTAGACTTGTCCTTCCTCAGTCTAAATTGGTTTGAGCTCAGGTGGAATCTTGCTTTTATTGTTAGCCACCATCTTGCTTCTACAATACTTCTTCTTCTTTTGTCTACAATGAGGGCAATATTCTATCAATGTTTCCTCTACCTCCTCATGTTTTTCTGTGGCCTGAATTGTATCTAGTTGAGTAATCTACATCCTTGAAACTCCACGGGTAGATTACTTACCCATAGAAGTCTGCTAAGCTCTCCCTTTCTTTGAAGCTATTCTAGAATAGTTCTGACATATTTTCTTGTTATCTTCCCAAGGAACTTGAGTGATATATCCTCCCACGATTAGGGCCAAAGCATCAGTGCAACTCTCATTGATTCCTTTAGAGAAAAGAAACTTTTGTGATTCTTCATTGAGTGTATGATGTGGATATTTCTCCATGCAGAACAAAAAACTTGAGATGTAATCTTCCAAGCTCTCATCCTCCTTTTGTTGCATCCTAAAGACATCATGTCCTCTTGTATCACTTCCCCTACAATATTCCTTGTATTTTCTAAGGAAATTTGTCTTCATATCTTCCCAAGTCTCCATAGTGTCTCTTCCTAGACTCGTAAACCATTTTAGTGCAACTTCTTTTAAAGTGGTAGGAAATAGCTCAAACCTAGGAGCATCAGTGCTATAGTCATAACTTTCATAGAGCTTTTCAAACTCAAACAAGAAGGTATCATCCATGTCTTCTTGATGAATTCCCAAGGAAAAGGGGTTATCAATCTGGTTTTGGTCTTCAGTGGAGGCTTGAAAACTAGTTAGATCAGTATATGCATCAGCAAAGGGAAATGGTTCCTCTTCTTCTTCGTTTCTAGGTAGATTTGGAAGCTCAACTAGTTAAAATGGATCAAGATCATTAAGAAAGAAGCATGTGGTGTAAACTCAACATCAACTAACTCACACAAAGAATGAGAAAAATAATAGCAAATCATTACTTATCTAAGCAAGGAGTATTCTAAGAACAACTCAAGAGAAATGCTATAACAGAGAAACTATAAATGACTCCAAAGAACTTCCTAGCTTGAGACCATCCTGGGCAATGACGCCAAAAATGTCAGCCTCCTATAATGATCTCATAAATAAGCCTTTATAGCCTTGATTCAGAGACTATACATCTAACTTGAATAGCCTTTCAATCATCATAAAGGTGCATTTAACTTGTCAACCCAGGGACATGAACTTGAAATGGGTCAACACTATATGTGCACTAGGGGCTCAAGTAGTCATTGCATCCTATAGCTAAGAAACATAATAATAAAAGTAAATTGATAAAAGGAAATAAAGAAAATGTTGAACATCAACCAACAACTTGAAATTTAGAGCAAGAGTAAATATCTAGGTGAATAGACAGGAAACTAATCTATCTGCTTTGGTTGTAGGAATAGACACAGAATAGAGTTCTAGTGGTTGTAGGAACAGTTGATGTCAGAGTTCAGACTAAGTATAGAACTGAAAATAATAGCTAAACTAAATACTCTAAAGAATGGATTACTCACCAAGTGGTCCCCCTTGGATGAGTATCCACTAAGACTAATACAAACACAAATGCTTAAATTTAGACTATCATCTCATTCATTAAAAAATGTGTAGATAGAGTCGTAGCATGGCTCTATTGAAAAGTGGAGAATGCTTAATACATCATTGATATCATATAACAACAACAATCAAGAACTAAGAACCCCCAAGAAGAAGATTCAAATCCTTATTTATACTACCAGCTAAGTAGGGTGGTCAACTCTTACTAACTAAGAGGACGCCATTTAGGGAAAACAAGGAAAAGAGCTTACATTTGTAGGGTATCTAATCAGACATGCATACCCAAATGTGGACTCAACACAGTAGTAACACTCATGATTTCTCAACGACTTAAATACAAGGTGGTTACAATTGACTTTCATGGGGAATATGTTGTCATCGTCCTTCAGTTGACTCCTTTGAATGATTCCCCTTCATGGCCATTTGTCAGTTTTCTTTCTCAACTTAGCATCCACAAATTGTGTCCTACATAGTAGTGGCAATATGCATAATAATTGCACATCTATAATCACCTTAAAGAACATTCATCAACCATACAAAAAATCAATATAGATAATCCACATAATATTCTATTGTCATTAAAACTTCATAGAGATAGGATTAAACCTAATGTCAATGGTTTGAGGGAAACATTATGCAAATATTAACATTTATTTACTAAATTTCATGACACTTATAGCAAAAGGATGATAGATCTACCCAAAATTTGACCAAAAACTAGGCTCATCAGCAATAAGCTGTGCAAAAATTTGATTCTTATCAGTTTGTGTCAAGTGTTTAAATTTCAAAGTTTCATTATCCATCTTAAGTTAGGTGTATCACCATAGGAAATGGTGTTTACCAGTTCTTGTTTTATTCATTTTCAATATTCCTTCTCCCTTTACCTTATAAAAATAATTTAGTTTATGTGATATTACCAGCTAGGAAGCCAACCTATCTGGAGATTCACTTCAATCATTAGGTTCCCCACAACCTAGAAGTGTTTCCATGTTTCTCTAGCTAACTAAGTTTCACAACTCAATTTGGGTGCAAGCTTAGGAGATAACATTTTTGGCACGCCCGGTGAGACACATCCATCAAAGTTTTTTGTTGGTTTGGTATGCAACCAACAGTTTCCAACATTTTTAGAGGTAGTATTTGCATATCTAACAACTCCGTGAGGTAAAAGACAATAGAATCATTACTGTTATAGCTTATGAAAAAAAATTAGACAAGGAGTTCAAAGGATTTTAAGTATTTGTAGCTATCACCACACAAAAGATGAGGCAGAATAGTGAAGAGAACTCCTACATTGAGAAGAGTTTAGTTGACACCACCTGGTGTTAGGCAGGAATCTTTATTCTCACCACCAAGGAGATGAGGTGGACCATCTAAAAGGAAGAGTGAGATTTGTTTTGCATCACCAAGCTTCAGAATAATAAGATCACCTTCAAGCAACCCAAAGAAAATTATATTTTCTTCTTTTTTAGGTGCAGTACCTATAATTTCAAGTTCTTCTTCTTTAATTTCTGCTATTTAGACTCAAATCAATCCATCTCAGCCACCTCCAATGGCTAGAAATCAACCATTTGTGCCATTTAATGGAGGAAGTCCATTAAACTTGGCTCAAAATAATGACATACCAATGGCTGCACTCAAGAGCTTTCTAATTTTCACTGGCAAGGATCATATTACCCCTATTGAACACATAAGGGATGTAGCCTCATTGTACAGTTTTCATCACATAACTCAAGAAGATGTAGTTGTTAGGTTACTTGTAGCTTCATTTAAAGGTAAGGATTTGTAGTGGTTTAGGGGTCTACAAGTGGGGTTCATTGCAACTTGGGATGAATTAGGAGATAAGTTGCATAAGCAGTTCCAAGACAAGTCTGATCACCTATCACTGGTAGAGCTCCTCAAGAACAAATGATAGACTTTAATTTCTAATTTCAGAAGACTTGGGACAAAATTCTAGCTATGGTGAGACCTTCTCTTGAGCATGCCTTCTTATACTATCTAAAAGCTTTAAATAGTGAAATAGCGGTCATGACATAGTCAATGGGAGGAGTGTCTTTACCATATGCATACGAGGTAACAATTAGGGAAGAAAACTATTTAATTCATGTAGGTAAAATTACTCCTAGGCCACCAATGCCTATTTTTCTAGATATACAACCTAATATTCCTTTGTAGTTTCCTCCTTTTGCACCTTTTCTAGTTATACTAGCATTACCAGTTGCTGTTAGTCAAGAAAATGCTGCTCCAAGCTCATCTCAAGAGCTGCAAGAGATTAAAAGTCTGCTTTAGACTTTTGGTAACAAGTTGGTGAACTTAGAGAAGCAAAAATCTCATACCAAACATTTTCAATAGTAGAATCAGGCTGCAAATTAGCCTTATCAAGGTCAGAAACAGTAGTACCAAGGCAATAGGTAGCAATACCAAGGTAACTACCAAGGTCCAAGACAAAATATTAACACAAGGCCTTTTCAAATATATAATCATGCTCCTATTAGTGCAACTAGGGACATTGTCCCTATTAGTGCAGCTAGGGACATTGTCCATGTTCAGAACAACTTGGATGTGGATTGCGAATGGTGTTATCCATGTAACCAACCACATAATCAAGCTACATGTTCTAATGGAGTTATAAATTAGGCATTAATGGTGTAAAGTGCTTCAATTTTACAATAGAACACACCTAATGATGGAGCTCCACAATAGCGGGATCGACCTCCAAGTGATGTTACTCTATTAAACTGGAAGGGAGAAGAGTTTTGTGGAGTTAATGTAGATGATTCTCCAGTTGCAACAAATAATAGAGCAAAGAAAAGAGCTTTTGAGCTTGAGAAAGCAGTTAATAAATGGAAAGCAATAGCTGTAGATCCATCCACATCACAAGTGCCTCGCATTTTGCAAAGGAATCCACAAGGAGCTTCCAATCTCTAGCCACACTTGCAAGTAGATCATGTTGGTGTAAAAACCCATCAAAAGGTAAATCTAGTTGTGTCTTTTAATATTATTGATAACATGAAAAAAATGAATGTAACAATGTCTATGTGGGATTCATTAGCTATCCCAAGTCAAAAAGACATGTTACAGTCAGCTCTGTCAAATTTGAAAGTGTCTAATGAGCCATCAGTAGGTCAAGTTAGAACTGTTTTAACAAATGATCCTCAGGACAACAACCCACCAAAAAATGAAGTTGGTATGGATATCAAACCACCTCCCTCTTTGTATATGTGATTATAGGTGATAAATTATTCCATAACTGTATGGTAGATAGTGGGGCTAGTAGCTTTGTGATGCCAAAGCAAATTGCAGATAAACTAGGCCTAAAATATCTGCCTTTAGAGAAGGGGGTTATTTAGTTAGATGGAACGTTAGTTAATACCTTAGGTTTCATCAAAGGCTTGAGCCTTACACTTCATGCTTGTCCAAATTTTTTAGTTCCACAAGATATATGTGTCATAGATCTACCACCTTTCTTTGCCTTATGTCTGTCAAGAGACTTTATAGCCAACATAGGAGGTTATGTGTTTGCTGACTAGTCACATATGTTATTTAGAACAAGATATGGAACTAAGGTTACCATAAAGTCTGAAAAATTGGCCAAAGATCATATAGAACCCTATAGTCCAAGTGTGATCAATGTTTTTCCTACTACTGCAAACACAAATTGTGTTTTTTTTATGATAGTGAGCTTGCTGCTACTCAAGAGCTGCAAGATGAAGGTGTACCTGATGTGTTGTTACATGAATGGGTAGTAGAAAATGTGGTGGATAATCTTGATAATCATATACAGGAAGTTGGTATGGGTAATTATGTACTACATGAACCTGATGCAGAAATACCAAACCTTGAAAAGAGTACAAATCAATTGCTAAAGCAATAAGATGAACTTTGGGAGATGTATTTTGATGGTTCCAAAAATAAAAATGGAGCTGGTGGAGGTGCAATGCTTGTTTCCCCACAAGGTGAAGTATTTTTTAGCCTTCCATTTTGCTTTTGCATGCTCTAATAATACTATTGAGTATGAGGGACTTATTCAAGGTCTTGAATGGGCAAGGAAGAGAGGAATAAACTTCCTGAAGGTCTATGGGGATAGTGAGTTAATTGTTAATTAGGTTAGAGGCATAAGTGTTGCTAAGAATGATGTATTGAAGTCTTACAGGAAAAAAGTGTCGGATATAATAGAGGAATTTGAAACCTTAGCCTTGGTTTCTATCCCAATAATCCAGAACAAACATGCTAATAGACTTGCAGCCATTGGTGAGCAGTTTGATATCCCAAATGATATCAAGAAGGAGAAGGTACAATGGTATGTAAAATTTGTAGTCAAGCCCTCAATTCCTGATAATAACATTAACTGGAAATTATTTGACAGTGATGAGTAGATTTTATCTTTTCTGCTCGAAGAGGATCAGTTTTCTATAGTGAATCAAGAGAAGCTTAAACAAAAATATGATGATTAGGTCATAAAACTGAAGAAAAACAAACTACCCAAGGGTTTAGTTACTTTGGAGTCATTTTTTAATATTGATGATCAGCTTAAGAAGAGTAAAATTAGTATTCAAGTCAAAGAGGAGCATTACAAAGAACTTGAAATCTTTAAAGGTAAGATTCTTAAGATAGGAAAAATTTGTTCAGCTAAAGATAGGAAGGATTTTATTGCTTTGTGCCAAGAGTTTCATGATGTTTTTGCATGGAAATATTTAGACTTGAAAGGTTTTGATCCTAGGATTTCTCAACACACTATAGAATTAGAACCTAATGCTAAACCTGTTTGGTAGAAGCAAAGACCTTTGAACCCAAAGCTTGAGCCTTTAATGATTAAAGAGCTGACTAAGTTGGTTGAGGGGGATATTGTATTTCCAATGAAACACACCTCCTGGGTTTCTAACCTTGTTCTGGTTAGAAATAAAAATGGGGAGATAATATTATGTGTAGATTTTAGAGATATTAATAGAACATCTTTAAAAGATCATTACCGATTACCCTTCATGGAGCAGATTCTTCAAGTTGTTGGTTCAAAGAGATTTTCTCTTCTTGATGGTTATTTTGGTTATAACCAGATTTTAGTTAAGGAAGAGGATCAATATAAGACAACATTTACAACAAAGTGGGGCACTATGGCCTACAAGATAATTCCTTTTGGTTTATCTAATGTTGGTGCCACATTTCAAAAAGCCATGGATATGGCATTTCAGAGTCTAATTCAGAATTTTTTGCTTGTTTATCCAAATGATATAACAGTATATTCTAAAAATGCAGATGAAAATTTGTCACATCTCAAGCAAGTTTTTGAAAAGTGCAAAGAGTATGGTATATCTCTCAATCTGAAAAAGAGTATCTTTGTTGTTCATGAATGTAAATTGTTAGGATAGATAGTGTCGAAGCAAGGAGTTACGATTGACCTTGAGAGATTCAAAGCCATATTAGAACTACCTTTACCCAATCATAAGAAAGGGTTGCAAAGCATTTTAGGTAGAATTAATTTTTTGAGAAGGTTTATACCTAATAATGCAAATCTATTACAGCCTTTTACTGCCATGCTTAAGAAGAATGCATTTTTTAATTGTACTAAGGAAGCCAAATTCAGCTTTGAAGTGATTAAGGAGGCTTTAGCAACAACTCCAACATTGGTAAATCCAAATTTCTCAAAGGACTTCATTCTATATGCTTTTGGTAGCATAAGTTCAATTTCTGCTATGCTGGTTCAGAAAAATAATGATGGTTTAGAGCAGCCAATAGACTTTTTTAGTCAAGGTCTAGCTGATTATGAGCAGAGGTATACCTTTGTTGAGAAACATGTTCTTGTTGTGATTAGAAGCCTAAATAATTTTAAGCCTCTAACCTCCAACAAAAAGATTCATCTTATGGTTGCACACCCTAGTGTGAAATAATCTTTGCTAAGCAAATACCTGAATGAGAAAAGAGCAAGGTGGATCACAAAAGTTACGGAGTTTGATGTTGACATAAAAATCACAAAGCTTGTCAGAGGTAGAGGAATATGTGAAAAGTTAGCCTCAACTCCTAAAGAGGAATAGAAATTAGAATCAGAGACTATTTTAATTAATGATAATGAGCCTCAGAATGTTGCATCTATGTTAGATGCAAGCTGGGTTTAAGATATGACCCATTTTCTATAGATTGGTGAATGTCCACTAGGTTTGGATAGAGCTAAAAGAATATATTTCAAGTTGCGGTCCATTCCATATGTCTTGGTTGATAATATTCTTTTCAGAAAGGTTTGAATGGTGTTTTATTAAGGTGTATTGACACTGATCAAATAGAAAAGGTGCTTCATGAGTTGCATGATGGAACTTCAGGGGGACATTTTTCCCTAAGAACAACTGTATGGAATATTATGAGAGCTAGCTATTATTGGCCTAGCTTGTTCAAAGATTCCCATGCTTGGGCAAGAAAGTGTGCTAAATGTGCTTTTTTTGTAGGAAAAGAGAGGCTACAAGCTTTTCCTTTGTATCCAATTTAGGTTGAGCATCACTTTATGAGATGGGGCATTGATTTTATTGGACCAATAAATCCACCCTCCAGTGTTGTTCACAAATGGGTACTTACAACAACTGATTACTTTACACGGTGGAAAAAAGTAGTAGCTTTAAAGGAAGCTAATAAATCTTTTATTTTAAGCTTTTATGAAGATATAGTAACTTGGTTTGGAGTTCCTGATTCCATTATCTCAAACAATGCCTTAGCATTTGTTGGTTTAAGAGTAACTGATTAGGCTATTAAAAATGGCATCTATTTGAATACCTATTCAAATTATTACCCACAAGGTAATGGTTTGGATGAGAGTACAAACAAGAATCTGATCAGGATCATTAAAAGAACCATGGAGGAGAATCAGAGAGTTTGGCACACCAAGTTGAAATCTACACTATGGGCAGATAGAATAACTCCTAAAAGATCTATTTGAAATTCTACATGTCCTAGTTTATGGAAAAGAGGAAAGATTTCCTTTATCTATAGAGTTGCTAGCTCTTGATATTGTACATTAGTTGGAGATGTTTGAAGAACATGACCCAATGTCCATTAGATATTTTGAGCTCATGGAGCTTGAAGAGACAAGAGACAAAGCAATGAAGTCTTTGGAGTATCATCAACTCCAAACAAAGAGATTCTTTGATAAAAGAGAAACCCCAAGAGTTTTTCAGAGATGGTGATGTCGTGCTCAAGTGGGATGAATTGAAGAGCAGACCAGGCAAGCACACAAAATTTGACAACTTCTTGAGTGGCCCATTTTATCACTAAATGCAAGGAGCACAGTGCATTCTAGTTATCAAAGATGGATGGAGAAATATTTCCTATCCTATTTAATGGGATTCACCTCAAATGCTATTTTGAGGTATGATCTACCTTCTATAAATGTTAGGTTAGTTTATGCTTTCAATAAAGTGTTGTTGCACTTTAGTTTAGTTGCAAGTTTCATTCCCTAAGTGTTTTTAGCATAGTTAGATAGTTTCCCTTCTACTGTTTTGTTTTCAATAAATTCCAAGGTGCCATTCATACTATTCAATCTGAGTTACATAAGTTCTAAGTTTTTTTTCTAAGTCATGAGCCTAGTTTTTGAGTGACTCCATACCCAAGGATAGGTCTAGGCAACTCGTCAGAATGTTTAGTAGGCAAACATGTAGCAGATGTCACCAGAAATATTACCATATTTTCATTTATAGCTCAATCATGTTAGGCTTGTTGATTTTAAATTGAGGAAAAGGTACATTTAAATCATTCCTATCTTACATTCAGATGCATAAATGAATTGATCTAAAAATATTGCAAATTACTACATTCATACATATGCATGTAATAGAAGAAAGATTCAAATCTTATGAACAATAGAGTAATCATAAAAGAAAGAAGCATAATGTACATTTCTTGTACATTATCTCACACAAGCCATGAGATTGAATTAGCGTATTCAATACAAGTAAGGAAAAGAATATACATGAATAAGTAAAATAAATGTGCATATAAAGAAGGGAACCAATCATTGCCTGTGAATGTCTGGTTCTAATGTGTCTTTTGTCCTACTACTATCCTGAGCTTCATCTATCCCTCCTAATTTCATGTTGCTCCTAATTCCTGCAATTGACATAAGCAATGGTGTTAGAGAAATTATCTAAGCAATGAAAGGTTTCAAACCTTACATGAACAAACACTTATACACATATAAACTGATCTCAATTTACATTAAACAAGCATGAAAATCCTGGATGTCCCAGTAAACCATTGAAGTCATCAAACACATCCAAAATATGCATTTATTTCACTAATATATCTTCTTCATGTGTAGATACAGGTGCATTTGTGATTCTGATCTAATCTATCAAATTAAACATGTGGGTTAAAATGTGGCTCCCATGAGGATTGAGCCCAACATGTTGTCAGTTTTTGTTTCTTGACAAGGAATTAAACAAAATTAGTCAGCTCATGGTTTATTTGAATAACCATACATCACCTATGGCAATGTGTTTCTGATCACTATCATAGAGGACATATCATTAAACAAATAAATCATGGATGATTAGTTCAATAAGTTCAAATGCAATTCTAATAATCAATGAAGCAATGATTCATAAATGCAATACAAAGCAGCAATGATATCATGGCATTATATATATACAAGAACTTTATCAAGAAATGCAATTGGAAATGTGCTTATCCAGGATCATCATCATACTGAGATAAAACAAAGAGGCCACCATGAGGGAAACAAAATAGTAGCACCAATTAATTTGAGCTTTCAACATAATATTAGAGTGTACACCAATTTTGTTCTAGTTGATAGTAACAAATATCAAATGCTTATGGGAAGAGGTCAACAAATTACATGTTGAAAATCATATGAAAATATACTTGTTCTATGTGGAATAGGGTTATTGATGTGCTCTCTTTAAGTAATGTGTAATTTTCAATGAATGGACTACAATCCTGTTGAGGACAAAATACAACAATGCTAAGAGTTACTCTATGGGCATGATAGGTCAAATGTCATTCAACTATTGATATTCATGTAATTCAAGTATGTTAATGAATAATGTATGCATAAAGAAGCTTAATAACTGGAAGCCGGAGTGGGGAAGATAATTGTAAGAAAAAATTGATGATATTCATACCTTCAACAAAGAAAATTTGGAGTAGCAGGGGATATCATAAGGATGACATGATTATACATAGGTTTAATCATCACAATGAAGATTATTTGAATGATATGTTTCTTCTATGTGTAGTGGAATTTTTCAACTCTAGATGGTATGTAGCATCTTAACAGAGGGAAAATTATATGACTTTTATGTGAGCTGAAGGATGTAAAGAACATATGAACAAAAGATCATGTACAAAAGTAAGATTTATTAAGCTCCTAGTCATAGTGAAGATAAGTCCACTAAATCTCTGAGGAAAATTGCATATAAAGGAGAAATGAATCTTCAAAAAATGAAATGATTACTATGTGAGCATAGTGGAAATCTATAGAAAATGTTATTCCATGAAATACAATTATTTAATGGAGATGGGTCACTATAGGCATAGATAATAAAAATGCATGTTGAAAGAAACCTAATATTTAAATAGAGGGCCAACAAGCATCTACAAAAGTCACAACCTTCTTATTTCCATAAATTTACTTTTTCAAAAATGAAAATATGATGAAAACTTAGATTGTCATCACAAACCCATTAAATATTTGCAATCCCTTGGCCCTTTTCAACGTACACTCATGAAAAATAATACAAATATATATGCCATAACTATGTTTTATTTTTGTGGCTTGAAAGTTTAGAAACCTATTTTTGGCTGGAGGTTTTGATATGGGTTTCAACCTATGTAATGATAATGATATCAAATCCCAAAAGGCTTTTAGTTGTGCCTGGATGGAGACAAACAAAAGATGCTTTCGAGTTTTTGCAAAAATATGTTGAAGCTACAACCCAAAAGCCGAATGATAACAAAGAATTCATAAAGGAGCATCCATCCATATATATAAAGGAAGAAAAAGAGAATGTATGAATATACAGAAACCCTCATGGGTTTTGGTTAAAAAAATCTTAGAAAAGACAAAGAAAATGAAGCTCAACTATGGTGACCCAGAATATGAAAAATGAAGAATATCAAATAGAATAATACATAGGAGGTCGTGCCTGAGAGTGGAACAATTTTCTTCAGAAAGATAAAGTAAATGAAGGTAGAAAGACACACAAAAAATGAACTAAGCAAGAGGAAATTTATCAGAAAAATACAAGAAGGTTGCGGCCTATACTTTTCAAAAGCTTTCAAATGGAAGAAATTTTCTAGTTCTACAACAATTTTGACGTACCTCTATCAAATCTTCAAAATCTGCAAAGAATGGTATTAACATACAGAGGAGATCTCCAAGCAAAAGAGCTTGAGCTAAGGTTCCCCATGACAACATTTCTTTCATCCAACAATGTAAAATGATAAAACAAAATTAATGTGTGTTATTCATTTTTAGGGTTTAAGACCCTAAAAGGTTGATTGAAGAATAGGCATTTTTTTCCTTCTCTTTTAAAAAAATATGTTTTGTCAACTAATGCCTATTATTGAGACTATAGGTCTTTTGAATTACCTTTCCTTTACCTTATATTTTTGTCTTTTCAAATGTGCTTTGTGACTTAGGCATGTTCAAGTCATTTTTTGACTTAGTAAACCCTATGGCCTAGGGGTTTATACCGATGCATGGAGGGTTTTTCTATTTTTTGCATTACTTTATATTGTAATTGCTTAATTTAAATGATGATTTATAAATCATTTAAATTGAGTCATCATCCCTTTAAATGTAATAAAATAGAGACATGTGTTATATGACTAAGTCTTTGGAAGAGAAATGGAGAGTGAATTATATTGATGACATGTCGAGATTGGAGGGAGGTTATTTTCAGTTGGAAAACATGAGGAGATCATCTAGGAGTATTTATTTTTCCTTTGGAGCATTTGGAGAAAATTTAGGTATCTTGACTTAGTTTGAAGCATTTTTGAGATGCTTTTATGGTTTGACAAAGTCAAGTTTGGATTTTTCCACCTTTTGGAGCACATTTGGATGAGATCTAGAAGCTAGATTTGTGGGTTTATTGTTGCATCAGACCCAAGATGCTTCTAGAGCCTTTTTTAGTGGAACCATTTTGGGCTTGCTTACTTATTAGCTTTTGTAACTCATTATTGAGTTAGTTCTTCTTATGCAAATTTCTTGAGATTGTGACTTTTACAGTCCTTTTCTACAGTATTGGCATTTCTTTGTAACTCAGCTCTTTGGATATGAAATACCTAAGATTCCTTGTTTCTTTTTTATTAAGAAATTATTGCCTTCTTGTTCTTGAAATCTTGTGCATGGTAAATGATTGATCAAGCTTTTAGTGAAATTTTTAGTTTTCCTTTAAGCTTTGTCTCATGAATTTTTCCTTTTCTACAAATATGAGTTTATGTAGGTTACTAATTGTGTTTAATTAATGCATGTAACTTTTCAATTGTGAAGAGTATCTTCCTTTTGTTGATTTATTTGTATTGCAAACTTTTAGTGAAATATTTATGTAGAAACTTACTGCAATAAGCTGTGCAAAAAAAAAATTCTTATCAATTTGTGTCAAGTGTTTAAATTTCAAAGTTTCATTATCCATCTTAAGTTAGGTGAATCACCATAGGAAATAGTGTTTACCAGTTCTTATTTTATTCATTTTCAGTATTCCTTCTCCCTTTACCTTACAATTTTATTTTATTTTAGGTGATATTACTAGCTAGGAAGCTGACCTATCCAGAGATTCACTTCAATCATTAGGTTCCCCACATCCTAGAAGTGTTTCCATGTTTCTCTAGCTAACTAAGTTTCACAACTCAGTTTAGGTGCAAGCTTAAGAGATAACATTTTTAAATTTTCATAATAAGAAAGGTAGTTATAAATAAGAATATATAAGATAGGGGATAATTCATATTTATGAGCCACAATCTACTATTGTCATAAATTTCTTATTATCTTCAAGGTTATCTTTATTACTAGAAATAACATCAATGTAAAAGATAATGATTTATAGATAAACCATTTCAATAGTAATTGATCACTTCCTCCTTAAATTGTGGATGGTTACACATTTTTTTGTAGGTGAACATTCATTTGGCTACGAGTTGACAAACAACCTTTGTTGTAGGTGGTTAGTCCTTTGCTACAAGGGGTTAGTTTTTTCTCAAAATGATCTCTATATTGTAAATAACCATAGTTAGCATAAAAGACTCCCAATTTTATACATTTATAAATATGCACAACCATTCAAAAATATAATATATACCATCCTAAATGCTTTAATACTTAGGATAAATAGAAAATTATGGATAATTTCTTAGAAATGATAGAAATGTCATGAGAAATAGGAAAATGAGAGTAATTTCTAAATTCATCACACCCCAAACTAAGAATCTTGTTTTTATATAAGAAACACAAGGCCTTAGGTTATATTATAGTGCAGTAATTTTTTAATCCATTGGATTAGTAACTCTCTCTTCTTTTTTAAAATAAAATCCTTTTTCCTTAGCTAATTTCTCCCATCTGGTCTATTCTAATATCCCTTATGATTCCTCTCTTCTTTACCAATGTGTAATTAGATACATGAGAAGAGGAGGATAAAATACTAGGGGAAGCCATGTAATCTTATGCTAAAGGGGTGTTTTCATGTACCGATGCGCTCAAGTGACTGATGCTAAGAAATTGAAAATGGAATGAATTTATTTCCCTTTTAGTTATTGTGTCAATTAATTCTATATATCCTATAAAAATTTTAGTGCCTCCCTACCTATTCCAATAGATAATTCTTTTAATCTTTTATAATCTTCAACTTTGCATTCTGTAATCTTTTTCCTCACCCTTGGTTGTTCTATCAATTCAATCCATTCCACCAAAACTTGGTTAGGGTCCTTTTCTTCTACTCTAATTTTAAGGGGAAGCGATTTATCCCTTTCATTATACTACTACTATAGGAGGCTTCTATGATGTTCATTTTGTATGAATTATTTTAGCACCTTCAGTTAAATAACTCCCATAAAAAAATAATAGGCTCTAAGTGGTTTCATATGGGATGGTCAAATCACGTAAATAAAATTCACATAGCTGGTTTTTCATTTCTAGAGTGGTTATTTGATAAGCTATTAGAAAAAACTTTGGTGTAGACAAGAAAAAAAGGAGATCATTGTATAATTTGCTAAATTTAAAATTTAAATATTTTTCTTGCAAAAAAGGCATAAACCCTAGAAGGGGGTTTACATCTCATAAGATACATAGTCATTTCAAACTATTTTATCAATATTGAGAACCAATATTTTATTTTTTTGGTTCTTATCCTTAATTTTTTCATGCTTCTTTATTATTTATCTTTTCTCATCATTCAAATCATATATTAATAGAGCAATTTCTTTCATTTTATCCCACAAGGTCATTCCAAGGGTGACCATTGTTGGATATGTAGGTTCTAATAGAGAGCTATACTGATCAAGATCTAAAATTTTATTATTTATTTGAACAATAGCCATTTGAGCCAATTTATCCAATCATGTCCCTTGTTATTGATAAGCTTGAAGTTGAATCTCTAACTCCTTGAGTTTATTACCCAACCTTGTTCCCTTTTACAAGTATCCCCTTAACTGTTGTTCTAATTCTTATTTTTTCTTAAGATTTGGTTGTAGCTCATAAATTTTATATTTATCCTCTAGAAACAATTCCTTTCACCCTCCAAACACAAGTCTTCTTCAAAATCAATAGAGGAGGAAAATTTCTCTTGATCTCTAAGATTTCTAGGAGGTTTATCCTTCTTCCTTGTAAAAAATTCTTCTACCTCTCATTATAAACTCATGTCTAAGCACATAAAGTACATATCCTTTTTATTGTTCTTTGTCAACAAATAAATCCTCTTTTTGAATTCATGTATGTACCACCTTCTTCTCTTTAGAAGGGTCTTTCTTCATGCAATACATTTTCCCTTAATGTAGTGTAAATATCATTTTGGTTTTATGTTCCCCTTTTGTTTATTTCTAGCTATAGAGGAAGAAGTTGTATACCTTTTATTATAGATTTCAAGCATGGTGATGCAGGAGCATCCTAGGTGAAAGTGCAATCAACATCAACAAAAAAATCAAATTTGAATTATTTTATTTGCATTTCATGTTAGGAGGCTAATTTCATGTTAGAGGATAATTTTAATAATTTTAGAATCATAATTATATTTAATTAAATACAAATTATTATTTTTATGCAAGTTGGCAAGTGGGGTAGTGGAGGTATAATTGCATTATTTTTTGAAAAATCTGAAAAAAGCAAGTTTAGGTGTTGGGATTGTGGAGTTACAAAATTGAATTAAAATTCATTTATTGATTTTTCTATTGTAAGAAAAAACTCATTATGAGGAGGTGGTTGTGAGTTTTCCAAGAGGAGGGAAAAGTCTAATTTTTGGGATTTTTGGTGAAGGGTTTTGTGGCATGTTTTGGTTTTCATTATTGACTGTAGGTTTTGGAGGTTGGAGAGTTGGGCGTGGAATTTATTAGGAGGATATTGAAGTGTTTTGTTTCAGGTTGAAAGGTTAATTTCAGTCATTGAAGGTTGAAGAAACCATTGTTGAGACTTGAAGAGTTACAGGTGATTGTTGGAAGATGAAAAGTGCAGATTTGGAGGTGCTAATAAGCACATAGTTTGATTTTTTATTGTATATTTTTTTCAATTAACTTTAATTTTATGTGAAGGGAATATTTTTCTTCCCATTAGTAATTTTATGACTGAAAATGAAAATGTAATCAGATTTTCATAATGAGAAGATGTTTTGTTGCAAACTTCAATTAATTTCGTGAAACTTTGTTGTTGATTTGTGTACATTTTTTAGGTTGTTTATGTGTTTTTTTTCAAAGAAGAAGCTTCTTGAGAATCCATATTTTAGCACATGGAAGTCCTTTAGTGATAGAGTTATTAGATGCTAGGGATTCTACAAACTGAGCCTTAGAGGCTGTGAGTTGATTTTCCTATATCTCTAGTTGTTCATTGTGGCTAAGAGTAGGTGAGGCAATTTTTGGGGAAGAGGTGTTATGTTCTTCTTCATCTTCCTCTAGTTTCTCATTTCCCTCTTGTTTCCTATTATCTTCAATTTTCCTAGGCCTCAAGGGTCTATCATTTATATATTGTATTCTAAGAAACTTTCTCAAGAAACATTTGTAAATTAGGCATTGAAACTTATTTTTATCAACAGAACAATTAAACAATTGTGGTATAAAGTTGATTGATTCCCTTTTTCTTCCATATTCAATAGAAATTATTTTTATCATATTAAACAAATAATTTGGAATATTTATAAGCCTGTTTTGGTGGAGATGGATCAGTAATTAAAAATGTATTACACTTATAACAATGGTTGTCTACCATTAGAAGTTAAATACTTAATAATATGCATAGTATTAGAGGCCCATAAATAGGGTAAGGATAACCATTTTGTACCTTGGTTGAGGAGTCCAATCCTTTTCCTAATTACATAAATTTGATATGAGTTGTGATGGCATTAGCTCTATCTAGAAATTCTTCCCCAATTGTAGGAAATCTAGAGGCTTATGGAATTGTCGATTATGAGGCATCAAATCTCAATCACCTTACCATGGCTTCATTTTTGTAGTGTCCTAGAAAATTAATGCATCATAGCCTCATTATACTCATTTTTTCTAAGAAAATAGTCCAACTAACTAGCTTGTTGGAAGATAGGCAAGTCGTCTTTATTATTTAACAATGTTGTATGGCCTACTAGTTTTCTTCTGATAAATTCTCCACCCATTATGTTACAGTTCAACTTTACTTTTGAATTCATCTTTAAATTTCTTATTTTTCTTTCCTTATTACTAACTATTATTGATATGGTTTGTAACTTCACTATTCTTACTTCTAGTGCCTTCTACCATTTTTCAATGCTAATAAAATTATTGGTACATGTAACTTAACTAGTTGCTCTTTAATTATGAAAGGAAAAGGCTTAGAATGTTGATGTGTTCCAAATATTTTCCACATATTAAAATTAATTTGCAATCCCCCCAATTAAAGTGGTTATTTTTCATTAAATGATGCTTTATTCAAGACGTACATTAGGGAAGATGTATAAATCAATGTGAAAAACATATAAAAAAATGGTGTGAATGAGAATTGTACACAAATAAATAGAGATAACGTTAATTAATGATATTAATGAGAGAAATACCTTGAGGAGCTACAATGAAATGAAAGGTGGTGTGGGTGATCCCACAATACTGGTTTACAATTTTTGAGAGATCCTAATTTTTTCTGAAATCACATATTTTTAGAAAATATAATGATTTAAGCCTTGAAAAGTTTCATTTCAAGGATTCCAATTGAAGATGGTTTGATCGAACCACCTTAGATCAAACCCCCTTGGATAGAACCCCGCTAGTTTTAAACCATACCTATAACGAAGTCTCCTTTACACCTATCAAAATGATTATAAAAATCACTTTTGATTTACCTTTTGGGGTTCAAATGAATTCATTTAAGATTTATTTTTTCAAAACATGTAGTCCTTACTATAAGCTTTCCAAAAAGTATAATTTTTTTACTTATTATATTTATTTTTTTTTTTTTTTATTTTTAGATAAGCTCCACCTTAGGCGATGGCTCCCTTTATTGATTATGAAAGTTCAAATACATCTGAGCAAACAAAAAAACCAACAAACCCTCTCTTCTCCAGATGAGGAAATTTCAGATGACACCCATGATTACCAGATGGACCCGCTTTTTTGAAACACAGCCTACCTACACCATGCACCAGACACCAGACCACACTCATGACCTACCTCCAGGCCAATCCCACCTTTCGGGCAGATCTATTCTACTTTGGGTTACTCCACAACGAAGCCTTCAAAGAACCTGTTTCTCATTCTCAATTATTTCCTTCAATTCCACATCAATTTCCCCTTTACCAAAAAACACTTCAGACACATTCTGGCACACCCCCTTATTCACCAACCAGTCTGCCGCCTTGTTGGATTCTCGATAAACGTGGGAAATTGAATACTCATTTAGTGTTTTCAAGAGAGCCTGGATTACCTTGACCCACGCCTTTATCTTCCAACTTTGAGTGTAATTTTTACTTATTGCATTAATACAAAACTGAGAATCCCCTTCTATCTCTACAGACAATATCCCCTTCTGCAAACATAATTTCAATCCGCTTGCTAATGCTTCCAATTCGGCTGCGTTGTTTATAGCTTCTCCAATTTTCCTTGAGAGAGCCCATACACATTCTCCTGTAGCATCCCTTATTATGTAGCCTGCTCGGCCTTTCCCGGGTTCCCTTTCGCTGCCCCATTGAAATTCATTTTGTGTTTCCCTTCTTTCGGAGGCCTCCATTTTGACTCTTCCCTCTTCCTTGTTTTATTCGAATAACCCACTTTGGTGGTTTGAGATTCACCCACCTCTTCTGAATTTCATTGTCCCATTTAGTAAACTTCACTGCTTTCTTGTTGAGCATCTTTGCATTGACAACTTCGCTAATACCATTTTCAATTTTCTTGATTACCTCCTCAACCGGCAAGCTCTGTTCACAAAAAGTTCTTTTGTTTCGCTCTTTCCAGATATGCCACACAAGCATTGAAGGCGCAGCCACCCAGATATTCCCCCAGACATTATTTGATTTCCACACCGGCCAACCTTTATTTATTTTTTATTTCTTGTGAATGTAGGTTTTTCACCAAAAAACAAGCTCTTTGCTCTGCACATGTGGAAAAATAGCATATTATAAAAAAAATTGAAAACCATTTGTGCACTAAATATTGAAGTCCTTGATACAACAAAAAAAATAAAAAAATTGATATATACAAAAAAAGTTATGTTGTATATAGTCTGCCTATGTCTGAATTGTAATTGGTTTGACTTCAAAACTTGATTAAGGAAAAAATATTAATAAAACACTACAAAACCAAATGAAAGGACTAGATATTGTATTTACAAATCTAAATTTGAAAAAATTATAATTTTATCCTTCATGGAAAAAAAGTTATGTTGTATACGGTGAGCATCACTCCTTAAAAATGGTGTTTACTAAAATAAACTAGTTTTTGAAGGAGATGGAAAAAGAAGTGCAATATAATTCCAAAAATTTTGAAAAAAATATATTTAGAATCTATAGACAAAATGTCACAAATCACTAGTTTACATCATCTTCAAATTCCTCACGGTTTAGCTATTATAGGTGCCTGAAAGTGAAGATTTAGTTAGGAAAAATTAGTTCAATGTCTAGTTCGGAAAAAAAATTGTAAGCCATTATTGTGGGATCACCATATGTGGGAAGTTGTTTGAGTTCCACTAAGAATGAACCATTTGAAAAATAATCATAATAGTGAATGGATGTGATGAAATTGAATTTTCCATGATTAGAAACTATATAAGTGATGGAACATGACTAGAAGTAGACATATATTGAAGAAAGGTTGAAACATCCATACAGGTGACTTATGTTGTGATGATGCACTATATGTACATGTTTCATGGCTAAGAATTATTTTATGTAGTGGTAGAACAAGTTGTATGCAAAGTGGTGATGTGAAAACATAGTGACATTGGGTGGTAGAATGATTTTGTGTGTGTATTTTGAACTTGTTCTATAGGTAGGTTATAGGTGGTATTAAATTGGGTATCCTTCATAGTGGTTATGGAGTAGTTGCTACAGGTCCCTATAAAATAAGTTGGTTTTTTTGTATCCTTCATAGTTGTTATGGAGTAGTTGCTATGGGTCCCTATAAAATAAGTTGTTGGTATTGTTGTTGCATATATCTACAATCTTGATCTCTATTGTATGCTTTTACTGGTATGGAGAGTGTGTGATGTTTTATATATATGAGAATAAAATCGTGCATATAGAATCTCAGTAGGTGAGATAGTGGGATCATCTATAGATGTAACAATAGATGAATTGGTGATTTCTTTAGGTGATGCAAAGTATAATGAATCTAGTGGAGGTGATGGTGTAAATTTTTGTTATAGGTGTTGTAGAAAGTCATATTTATGTAATGGTTTTTTGTAGGGTTTTAAGTAGTGTCCATTTACCTTAGATAAAATTTGACTAGATCAATTGTTATTATTTGTGCAGCTACATTTGGAATATTTTATTTTATCTCATGATAAGGGTCCAACCATATTTTTTACAATTTTTCTTTACAGTCCTTGTATCAAGAGTCATATAATAATGCCTAGTCTCCTAAATGAAATTCCTTATTCTTGATGTACTAGTCATGCCATTTCATTCTTTTCCTTTGTATAGTTTTTGTGTGGTGGAATTCTTCCATTCTTAATTCATTAAGATAATTAAGATGGTGCAACCTATAATTTTTATATTTAGATATATCCATCCCTATTTATACCATTATTCTCAATGTCTTGTGCTCGAAATCAAAAGGGAGAATAGCCTTTGTCCATATACTAATTCATATGGTGTAAATCTTGTTATTTTCCATGTTGTTCTTAATACCCAAACTACTTTTGGTAATATAGTTTCCCAATCCTTTCTATGAAATTTTACTATTTTTGTTAATATGGATTGAATTTATCTATTTGTAACCTCAATCTATCCATTTGAATATGGGTGATAAGGATTTTATTTCTTGTTTATGATGCCATATTCCTTGACCAAGTGAGAAATTATATTTGAAGTAAATTATGGCTCTTGATAATTGACTATTTACTTAGGCACTCTAGATCTTGTGAATATCTCCTCATATAAGAATGATTCTACTTTTTTATCTCTATCAAACTATAAATATTTAAATTCAACTCATTTGGTTAGGTAACTAGTACATACCAATATATATGTTGGAACATAGTGATCTACTAAGAGGGGAGTGAATAAGTAGATATAGAAATTTTTCTTCTCACACTTAGTGCAGATTAGTTATTTGAATTTTAATGTGCTGATAAAAGTTTAATAAGAAAACACATGAGAGAGAACACATGCATTCATCACATAACACCAAATGTATGTGGAAAACCCAAGGTTGGGAAAAATAATGATGAGAAATGTTGCTAGGATCTATTGTCCTAATCCAGCCTCACAAATAAAGCTTTGTTACAATGATTTTAAGGGAACCAACCCTAAGTAGACACCAATCCCCTAGTTTTAGGATAATCCACTCCAAGGAAGCACCCACTTCCTAATCTGATCACCTAACTAGTTATCTGATGACACTCGCCAATTAGATTTACAATGCTAGATATTACAATTTTGATGGCAATTCTATGTTGCAACTTATTTGCAACCACACTTACTTGTATGTTGCACACTCTGCAAATCTTCCTCTTCTTTGCACCTCTTTATTTATTTATTTTTCAATTTTTTCTTTGCACCCTTGTTCTTTGCATCTAGTGTTTACTCAACACATCCCCTTTTTGTAATACACCAGTTTGAATGAGTGGAACCCAAACAAAAAGCACCAATACAATCAAGGGTTTTGTATTGAATATAAATCTAGAGTTTAATTCCTTACTTTTTTTTTTAGGAATAGTGCATTCTTCCTCAGCAATTGCATTCTCTACACTCTACCATTTCCTACTCTTCTTTCCCCAAGCTTTTCTCCCCTCTTACCGATTACTACTTCACACTTTTAAAATTGCTCAGTTCTCCATCTTTCCTTCACTAACTGTTAGACTCTACCTTGAGCTATGCACCACTGACTAATGTGACTTGATATGACAATTAGGGTTTTCATTATTTATTCTTTAGGAAGCATACTCTACATTGAGCCATACCTGCATTAATCTTTGTTACAAAGAATCTTCTATGATTGGAGATATGTAAACCCTAAATTAGATATGCATTTAATGTATTCTCTTGTGCATAAGATTTGACCCTGATCTTTGTTGAGATAGTATTCTATGTCACCATTCTATAACTCAAATCACTAATTAAGTCGATTGTTGGAGTAGGTAGACCAATTAATTTTATTCTTCTGGTCAACTGTTAGTTAGAAATGGCTTACATGGACTTAACCATTTGAAACCACCACCTTCAAATTATGACCATTGATCTTGTCACTATGCACCATGATCCATGGTTCCCCATTCATTGTCACACTTTAAAATGCTACCGTCAGATGAGCCTTCCCTTACATACCAATCATCAATCTTATTCTGCCATTGCTCATCACCACATTGAAGAGACCAAACCACTACTCACACCAAAAACTGTAGGTCACTTTGACAAAATTATGTCAGAGTATTGAGGAGACTACTTACACCACCCTATTGATAATTTACCTTCTCGACCTACTTCTTGTTTTCTATGCACGAAGTTCACTTGACCAAGTCATCATCATTCAATTCAAAATAAGAATGTGAATTTCCTATCAAGCAATTTCCAAACACCATCTATCCTTATTTTTTAGTGTCCATTGTTATCCTTTCTATCGGGCCCCACATCTCATCACTTAGAAGAGATTGAAGCACCTATTCCACTAATAAGTATGTATCTTCTTGAAGAAGTAATATTACCTCCATATAGTTCCACCTTATTGGCATTTCAAAGTGACACAAAAGAGACTCCTAGTGAGGTGGATTTTTCCTTCCAACATTCACAAACTCCCTTACTATAGTATCAAAGAAATTGAAGTCTCTACCATACCAATATTCATCCTTTGCACCAATGCAGTAATCATGATTTCAAAGAGACATCCTGCACTATCGTGTCGAACATTCTCTATCTGTCTAATGAACTTAGCAGCTATGACATACACTCATCATGATGTTGAAGGGATGAACAAGTAAGTCTCATCGAAGAACAACTATCAACCTGATGAAGGATTGTCTACCAATTTAGTAAGTCACCATTGTAGTGTCGAAGAGACACTAAAACACTTCATTTTGAAAGTGTGAAGTCTCCCTGATGGCATATGAATGTATAACCTTTTGAATGCACACCCTAAGCATCTACAAATTATATCTATGTAAAGCTCTCAAATAACCCTTCATGAATATGACCTTTGTTCCACCACTAGTCTCACCTTTTGACATCAATGACAACAATATTCCATAAATATACTCCTTGTTGTTAGAAGTGGGATCTATGGGCCCAATGAATTCAATTCCTCATTTCTCAAATGGTGTTATTACCAACTATGACTATAGGGGCATTTGGTCACTTCTTATAGGTCTACCCATCCTTTAATAGGGATAAAATATTCTTGTGTATTGAACTACATCCTTATACAACTTTTTCCAATAGTATCCAATATTTATGATATTGAGGGTTTTATTTTGGTTGCAAAGCTCCCTCTACAAGGCTCATGATCATGAAAATATTTAAGAATATCATAAGTTTCCTCTTCTCATATGCACCTTTGCATGAAATTGTTACATTCTATGTAAAAGAGGTAGCCAACCACCCATGAATATGGAAATTTGCATTCAACTAGATGACGCCTCTCTCATGGTGAAAGATGTGGGGTGTCCTTCATTCAACTAGATAGTTCACAATATTTGTCTATCAAGGTGTTTTCATTGTTAAGGTAAAGAAGTGTTCATCAAGGAAATAATTATCTATAATTACTTCTTCTTTTTTAATATTTAGCATGGAGATACAAAATCCACCACATTTGATTTTCTCAAATTATCCACAATAGTGATATAAAATTTCTATAACAAAAATAACCATCTAAGACATCCACTAACCACTATTTTTCATTAAATATTTAATTGATGTATGGTCGGTATGAAAAAAACAAGATAACAAGTGATATAGTGTCTAAATTTGTTAATTGCATAGACTATACCTAGCATCTCCTTTTCTATAATAGTGTAATTGAGTTCAACTGCTTACAATTTTTTTCTTATGTAATAGATATCATATTTTAAATTTTTCTCCTTTTGTCTTAACACAACACCTATACAAAAGTTAGAAATATTTATATTAATGTGAAGGGGAACTATCTAATTGGGTCCTCTTAGAACATGTGACTTTCTGAGAGAGGTTTTAAAAGCCTCAAAGGATTATTGGTAGGAAAGGGTCCATTAAAACTCAATATATTTAGATAGTAGGACAAAAAAGGGAGTTTCTATCTTATTAAAGTCTTTAATGAATCTCCTAAATATCCCACATGGCTAAGAAAACTTCTTACATATTTTTGGTTTTATGGTATAAGTAGAGTTGAAATGAATTCTATTTTGTTAGGGTCTACCTAAATTCCTCTTCTTGACAAAAAATTTCCCAAGATCACTCCTTCCTCCTTCATCATGATGCATTTCTCATGACTAAGAGAGAGATTTTAGTCTTGGAATATTTGGAGGTCTTTCTTCAAAATTTCCAATGCCTCTTCATAAGAATCTTTATAGGTTGTAAAATCATCCATATATACTTCCATATAATCACGGTATTCCTTTGGAAGGTTGTAGGGGCATTTCATAGTCTGTATTTCAAGGATGAATAGGAATAGGTACCCCATTGACATGTGTGTTGGATATTCAGGGTAAAACTTGTAGAAATATGAATTTAATTATATTTTTACAAATTTGAAAATATGTATTCAAGATTACCAATATTATGATATGTGATTAGAAATTGCAACAATAAAATAAATCAGCAATACCACAAGTTGAGAATCACAAGTGACACAAGATATGCATGGAGAAACCCTTGCAAGAAAAATTCCACACATAAAGAGATCCAATGTTCATATTAATCTTCAAGGAAGTACATCAATACAAAAATCCTTTCTAAAATATGGTAGCAATTTGTTACTCTAAACACCTATAAACAAATTCTACAAACCACCATCTCAATGCTCCAATATATAGAAGTTTTTTGGAAAGAATACCACAAATGATATCCCAAAACAAGAAGTAAAACCACCTATAAAAACCAATGCCCCCTTAGTGAACAACCCATAAACATGGTAAAAAATATTAAATTCTCTCATGGACTTCACATGGGCCCCTAACCCATATCCAATGAAAATTGGTCAATACTAAGTGCTCCATAACTCGTTGATGGCTCCAACAGCTCAAACCCAAAACATGCAAGCTTGGGTGCTCAACCCAGGCTAACATGCAAATAACATGCAAGAGCATGCACTTCTTGGTGGTGTCCACCTAGAAGTTGGATACCCAAAGGGAATGTTCTCTTGGGATGCTCTATAACCATCACCACAATGAGTCCACCTCTTTGTATGCAATTGCAAATTTTCATAGGAAAATACATAATAAATATTTTACCCCTCCTGTCCTCTAGAACGCTTTCCAAAGAATATGGAGACACATAATTATCAACTTATGATAGCAATTATAATGTCACCTATCCTAACATTATCCCACTTAAAATTATGCATTGCAATTACATCCATGAGATATAAATAAAATTTAATAAAGTATAGTGATCAAGGCCCATGGCCTTCCTACACCAAGAGAACTTATCTATGGTCACTAGCTTTTTGAAAGAATCTATAAAATTATCCAAAGTGTCAACCTTCTCAATCAATACCTTAACATTCCCAACCATTTCTCACACAAAGTGATACTAAATATCAAAATTCTTAGTACAAGAATGATGCACATGATTTTTGGCCAAACAAATGGAACTCTAACCATCACATCCAATCCTCACTATCTTGCAATCAAAACCAATACCATTACCAAGTATCTATATCCAAACCACCTCCTTAGAGGCATGTGTAGTAGCTATATACTTTTATTTGGTGGTGGAAAATGCAACCATAGGTTTTATTTTAATCATCCAATTCACTACACCTCCAAACAAAGTAAAAACATAGTCACTAGTGGACCTTCAACTATCCAAGTCACCTACGCAATTTGCATCAACAAAACCCTATATGTCCAATGATCTAACTTAACCAAATATTTTTTTGAACCCAATCTCTTCTAATCTCCATCCCAAGGATATATTTTGCATCCCCCAAATCATTCATATCAAATGTGCTAGAAAGTTGAGTCTTAAGCTCCTTAATCATCACCTTGTTGTTACTCATGAACAACTTGTCATAAACATACAATACAATGGTTAATATCTAATAATCAATAACCTTAATGTAAATGCAATGATCCTCCTCACTCCTAAAATAACCCAAATTCAATGAAAATGCATCAAACTTCTAGTACCACCTCTTAGGTGACTATTTTAAACCATATAAAGATCTCTTTAACCTACACACCAAGTGTTATTTTTCTTTCACAACAAAACCATCAAGCTATCACATATAAATCTCTGCCTCAAGATCCCCAAGCAAGAAAGAAGTTTTAACATCCATTTTCTATATTTCAAAATCATAAGAAACATCATTAGATAATAGGAATCTAAGAAAAGTTAACTTAGCAATAAGAGAGAAAATTTCACAAAAATCAACTCTCTCTTTGGGAGTATCCCTTGGCCACCAATTTGGCCTTGTATCACTCTAATGGACCATCTGCACTAAATTTATTTTTAAATACCCAATTGCAACCAATGGGATTCCTTCCTTTGGGAAAATTGACAAGATCTTAGGTATCACAACTATCCAAAGCCATCATCTCACTTATATGGCCTACATCCAAGACTCGCTTTATTTTGAAGAAAGAGCCTCCCTATAGGATCTAGGTTCATTTTCAATACTCAACAAAGTAAATACACAACAATAATATGATGGGTTATACATGCCAACTAGATTTTTTTTGCTTGCAGATCTTTCAAGGTAGGAGTAAGGGGTTCTTGTTTCTCTTCTTCTTCTACATGCTCATCCTGCACATCATTTAAACTCTATGATCCCTCTTCTTATTCATCATCCTCAAATCCATCTTATTGTTCTTCTACATGTACATCTTCTTGATATTATATCTTTGTCTCAAAGTGAAATGTTTTTATCTTATCTTTCTCCTTTGGTTGTTCTTCACCTGAATAAGCTCTAAACTCCCTGAAAATCACATCTCTAAATAAAACCATTTTATGTGTTAGAGGATTATGTTGTCACATAAAACTATACCCTACTAAATAAGGAGTATAGTTTTCTAATGAAACAATGGAAACAACCTCAAGGTGTGGGACCCTTGCACGAATGAGGTTGAGTCTCTTTCTTTGAGTCTCCATAGAAGGTTTGCTTCCTCTTCTAATCTAAGTGAAAATGTGTTGTTCTAACCCAACACATAAAAAACTTATCACTACTCTACTCTAACAGCTCACAAGGAAAAGGGATAGAAAGAGGACTTGAAATGAAAGGAAGGTGATACACCAAGATGGAATTTTTTTCTTCTTTGTTTTAGATTTATCATCACATTAACAAATCAGCTAAAACACACATTAAGACATTAAGGTAAGAATTTTTACTCAAACATTCAAGAAAAAGATATGAAAATAGCTAAATTTCATTAATATAAGTCATAAAGCTAGACTTTATAGTGGCAAAATGTAGAGATATAGTATCTACAAAAGAAAACTGTGAGAGGAGCCCAAAAGAAGAACCCCTAAAAATAATACAAGTGTTTCTTTTATTGATCAAGAATAACTTAGATGATCTCAAACCAAACCCTAACCCAACTAGGGTTAGTAGTCAAGGAGATCTGATCAAGGAAATATTTTCTCATGAAACCCATACTAGAAAGAGAGCTCAGAGAAACCAAGACCTACATGCCATACCCTTGCCATAAATATTTTCCTGAAATTTCATCCAAATCCCCCCATAAAATTAGGGATATGGGAATGGATCCATTAGAGGGGATGAAATGGTAGTAATAAGTGAGTATGAGCACCACAAAATCCACCTATAAAATTTAGGGATTCTTGAATCATCATAGCCATCAATACAACATGGGAGGAGCATGAATAAATGATCTAGAGCCATTCAAATTTGATCTAGTTGTTGAAAATGTAGTTGTACCATTACTCTAGGTCCTCCCACAAACACAACATGCTTAGCCATTGGAGTTTGAATTTAGGTCATTATATCGTGGATGGAAACATGAGATCACAACCCTAATAGAAGTTTAAAACATGGTCATTTGATCATCATGAGATATATGATCAGTGTCCATTATGATATCCATTCACATCATGTATCCCTTCTAATTCCACTATCTTGAAAACATGATGGCCTACATCCCTGTGATGCAATAAAATGATGCCACATCACCCTTATATCTCCCCCTCGCAACCATCGCACATTACAATTTAGTTTTGTGCTTTATGAATTAAAATTTCTATGCCTTGAGACCTCATGGCAGCCTATCCCACTAACACTTGTCAGGGAATATTCCTTTAGCATATATCCTTCTCTTTGGCATTCATCGCACATTGAATTTCCTATACAACTTCCTTATTTAAAACTATGATGCACTAAAACCTTGCAATGAACTAGGATTAGAACATGTGTAACAATCTAGATCCTTCTTGATGCATATCACGCTTTCCTTCATTCTTCTTCAATCCATACCTATGATGTATTGAGGAAAATTGATACAAGGAAGGTGACACATAATGAAATCTGAAAGGCATAGCACACATCACACTTTTATTTACCCTTCATAGATAGTAAATTGTGATGTGGGGAACCTTGGTGATGCAATCATTTATTAACATATATCTTTAAGGATTCCTATCATTATACCATACTCTCATAGGGAAAAGTTGAGGACCCACTTTCTCATATCACTTTCACAAACATGTGTCATCCTTCCGTATTCCCATAGGAAAATGATGACATCACCCTTTGAGTAGTGTGGACGTGTGAGAGCTACTCGATCATTAATCATCAATCTCAACCATTGATCTTTATGGGAAAATATTCATCACCAGACTTTAGGAAATAATAAAGTCTTTGATACTCCACTCAACTAGTAATCACCTAGGTTAAGGGGCTAGTCACCATGATGACTTCAAAGGCTTAAGTCATAACCTAAGTGACCTTAAACTATTGATAGCCAGTCAACAATAAAACATAATCTCTATTCAATGCCATAACCTAGGTAATGAATGGATTGATTGGGAAAATAAAAGTTTAAAAACCCTTGTTGATAGTCAACAGGGGTTTTGCAACCAATATGAAACACTAAAAGCCCTTTATCCTTATTTATTTTATCATCATCCAATGGAGAAAGATAAATTTTAGACAACTTTGTCAGAGATCGACGCAAGTTTCCAAACTTGAGAAAAACTTTGAAATGACTCAAATTTACTTAGAAAAGGATTTTAAAGGTCAAGACAACATTTATAGACACAAAACACACTTTAGAACTTTGCAAAGATGAACCTTTTGTGATATGTCAAGAGTAGGAAAGGTTATGAAAACCTAGGGGCTGACTGAAAAAGTTTTGAGTACTAACCAAAAGATCAGTGACTCCAAGACTTAGCCAAATTTTGAAGAAAGGAGTGAAAGTGAGAAGGAAGAAAGGAAAAATATGAAAATTTGATGTCCAAAATCCAAAATTGATATTTCAAGGTTCAAAGATTGGGAGGAAGGCTTACACCTTTCTTGAAAAGACGAAAAGTGGTAAGAGGGAAGAATGAACCCCGAAGTATGACAAAACCAAGACTTGGAAAAATCTTGAAATACCTTTTGGTTAGGCTTCAAAGGTAGGATGGTATGCTTACGACTTACTAGAACTAAAAGGTGGAAAGCAATAAGATGGAAACTTGATCCCCGAATTTCGACAAGTCAAGACTTAGAAAAATATTGAAAATCATCCTTGAGACTTCAGTGATTGGTGGTAAGGCTTAAGGCTTACCAAATGGAAGTGGTAAGGGTTAAAGGGTAAGGCTAATGGTTGAGACTCAAAACACTTAGTAGAAAATGGAAGGAAAAGGAGTGAGAGTAGTGAAGAAGGCATATGAGTAGAGAGATAAGCGAAATCTTGAAAGTTTGAAAGTTTAGGACTTAACCAATTTTTTAAAGGAAGGAGAATTCATGCAAGATGGTCCATGTAGGATCTCTCAGATCAGTTATTAATGATGGGTCATCAAAGGGTGGCATGAAATGTCAACATATTCCAAAGCTTATAACCTTTTGCATTCTCATTGTAACCAACAAAGATACATTTATGCTCTTTTGGATCCAATTTAGAATGCTTCTCTTGAGGAACATGAAAAAAATCCTCACAATCAAAGACCCTTAAATGTGAAATAAAATGCTTTCTACCTATGCACACTTCCTAAGGAGTTTTATTGACAAGAGTTGAACACAAATATCTATTAGAAAAATAGCATGCAATACTTACAACTTCTACCCAAAAGCATTTTTCATGTTTAGCACCACTCAACTTGCTCCTAGCTATTTTCATCAAGGTTTGATTCATTCTTTTTGCTACCCCATTTTTTTGGGGTGTATAAGGAGTAGTCTTTTGTTGAACAATACCTACATGCTTATAGAGCTCATTGAATTCCATAGAATAATATTCACCCCCATTGTCAGATCTCAACACCCTTATCTTATAATCTATTTGCTTCTCAAATAAGGTTTTAAATTCCTTAAACTTAGTGAAAACTTCATATTTTGCATGCATAAAATAAATATAGGTGTATCTTGAGACATCATTAATGAAAGTAACATAATAACAAGATTTTCTAAAAGAGCATCATCCACTGGTCCAAACACATCGAAATGAATGATCTCTAATAATCTCTTAGCTTTATTAGTCCCATTAGGAAATTATGATCTATTATGTTTACCAAACACACAATGCTCACAAAAATCATTTTTTCCAAAAAAATAATTAGAAATACCATCAACCAAATTTTTATTCAAAATGGTCTTAAGACCCTTTTCACTTATTTGACCCAATTTGTTTTGACACAACATACATGCATTTTTAGTGCTAGTTACATTGATAGAGTTATAAAAAGTGGAGACATTAAGCCTAAACAAAGTCCCTATCCAATATCCTTTAGAAATCACCAAAATCCCTCTTACCAACTTGCAACCAAACTTGTTAAATGTCACATGCATTCCAGAATCATTCAACTTAGATACTGAAAGTAAATTTCTTGCAAGTCCTAGAATATATAAAACATCATTAAGGATTTTAAACCTTCCATCACTAGAAACACAACTTTACCTTTCCCTTACTAACAATCTTCTTCATGTTGTTATCACCAAGGAAAAATTCTCCCCCATCATAAGCTGAATATGAAGTAAACAACTCCTTTTGAGGAGTCATATGGTAGGAGCAACCTAAATTAATAGGCCAATCATCATTACTAAGAGTGCTGAAAAAATAAACAAAGCATCAAAATAGTGAGTAAGATTTATAGATAAACTATGTGCCAATTTCTGTGATCCATCAACAGGATGAAAAGCAGAATGATGGATCATAAAGTATGATCCAAAACATTGATGTAAAAAATTGGCACATAGTTTATCCAAAAATCTTACTCACTACTATCATGGACTGTGAAAATAAAATGTTATTAAAGCATCAAAATCACAATCTTCCTAGGACTTTTCTATGGAAGTATTTGGACTTTTTTCCTTATTTTTGTAGTCCTTCTTCACATGTCCTCTCTTGCCACAATTCCAACACTTTACTCTATTCTTCCTAGGGGTTTTAGAAAATCCTTTAGAATTGTCTTTCTTTTTGTCCCCTTTAGGATCCCCTTTTGCTTTAGACCTTCCTCCACATGAAATGAATCTTTGGAGCTTTCATTCATGGAATTTCTTCTCATCTCTTTTGAAAGAAGTATAGCAATGAGACTATCCATCTTTGTTTTTGTACCACCACCACTTATGGTAGCAATTATATTTTTACAAGATTCAAGTAAAGAACAAATCAACAAAATACATTTATCTTATTCTTCTATATTAGCATCTATAGATGCAAGACAACTTATAATCATATTAAAATAATTTAAATGTTCTCTAATAGAATCACCATCCTTAATTTTCAAATAATACAAACATCTTTTGAGATACAATTTATTTGTTAGACTTTTAGTTTGGTAAATTTCACCTATCTTCCTCCACAACTTTAATGTGGTAGATTATTTTGAAACATTTAAGAGGAAGGAATATATAAGACACAATGATACAAGAGCATCTAGGGTGTAAGAGCAATCTTGCATTCCAAAAAAAATAAATCTATTTTTAGTAAGTTTTAAGGGCTAAAAATGGTAATATTACTTACTATTTCTATTTTTAGTAAGTTTGCATTTGTGCACATATAAACATGAAATATTACATAGGGCTCCAAAATGGTGAACTAAATACAATGGTGAATAAATCACTTCAAGACCATTTGTCATTTGTGAGATATTGATTTTTATTTTAAATATCCCTTTTAAAATATTCAAAGTCAATTTTGAGGTACCTAGAAGTTCCATATGGGCCTAAAAAGTGGTTAAAAAATATACTACATTAGAATGATACTATTGTATCCCTTTCGCTCGATGAGATCTTTCCAATGATGTAGATGATCTGTCAATCTGACATTCAAGTCAAAAGTTATGGCTCTTGAAAGGTGGACTAAAATTTAGGAATTTTTTAAATTCAGAAAAAGGGTAACTAAATCTTTTGGGTGCCAAAAATAGAAGTGACAGTTCATTGGAAAGTGAAAAAGTCTTATAAAGTGGTTACAAAGGAAAAGGGGTTCATTTTAGATGAGAATATAAATGAAATTCTTTCTTTTCATAACAAGAAAAAGGTTGGGGTTTCAAAGGCCATAATTGCCATTTGCAAAATTGTAGGTCTAGTTTTCTACATGTGTTTGTAGCCCAAATTTTTATAATAGAAATTTTGTGACCAAATACTTGTAATGTATTTGATTGCATGTATGTAGATGATTTCTGATAATATAATAAATTTCATGTCTGTTGTTCTTGAGTGTTATTTTCTGTGTAAGGTGTGTTCAAGGGAGTTTCCATTCATCACACAACTAAATGGTTCCTCATGCCTTCTTGTCCATTTTCTTCCAATCTTCATCACACATTGATTCTAGTTTCTTTTCACTTGAAACTACCAACCAGTGATCTCTCTCTTCTAGGAGATCCTCCATCTTCAACTTCCACATCTCATAACAAGTTCCATTGAATTTCTCAATATCCTAGAAGCCATGGTTTTCAATCTTCTTCACAAATATATAAAACTCATAATGCAAAAACTCCCACTACAACCAAAAGACCTTCAACACTTAAGAGAAAGGTGTCCCTCTCTCAAAAGAACCATTATCTATAATACAAAATGTTGGATATTCAAGGTAAAAATTGCAACAATATGAACTTAAGTATGTGTTTAGAAATTGCAATAATGAAAGAAAATTAGCAAGACCACAAGTTGAGAATCACAAATGACACAAGATATAAGTGGAGAAACCCTTGCAAGAAAAAACTCCACACCCAAAGAGATCCAATCTTTGTATTAATATTCAAGGAAGTACATTAATAGAACAATCCTCTCTAAAATTTGGTAGCACTTCATTACTTTGACAACCTGCAAACAAACGCTACAAACCACCATCTCAATGCTCCAATATATAGAATTTTTTGGGAAAGAATACCACAAATGGTATCCCAAAACAAGTAAAACCACTTGGACAAAACCCATGCCTCCCTTAGTGAAAAAACATGGTGATAAATCTTAAATGCTCACATGGCCTTCACATAAGCACCTATCCCACAACCAATGAAAACTGGTCAATATTGAGTGCTCCATAAATATTCAATGGCTTTGATGGCTCAAACCTAGAATATGCAAGCTTGGATTCCCAACCTAGGATAACATGCAAATAACATGCAATTCTGGGTGGTCCTTGTTGGTTCCCAATTCTATGGATTGCTAAACTCTAAAATTATTTCAAGTTTTGTCTTCAAGTTTAACAAGGATCTAGCCAATGAATGGAATCAACCAAGATGGTTGCAATTCCCTACTCTTCAAGCTCTTCTATGACTAGGCAGGTTTACCTTGATCACCAATGAATATAAATTTCTCCAAGATTAAAATGGTGATAATTGAGAAAAATAAATCTCTTGAAGAACTAGTGTGATCAATATTTTTTTTTAATTAAATCATCCTAATAATCCTTTCAATTAAATCATCCTCATGTAATCACAACTCTTCAATCAAATGAATTTTCCAATCTATTTCAATATAACATGAGGGTTTGAAATAGATCAATTAAATGCAAGACTAACTTATAATCCTATTGCACAAAAATAAAATGTATAAATAAGGTTTTGTGAAATTTTGTGTTTTGGAATAAGTGAGATTAATTTCTTTTATCTATTGGGAAATGGAGTCAAGATGTGAATGATATATGTCATCCTTTTGGCTATAACTCAAGTTTTTTGGCACTTTTAGATGTTTATGCCTTACATAAACATGCAATGAAGTGATTATGGGACTCTTCTTATCAATCCAAATTGATCCTCCTAGATTACTGTGATTTACTTAAAAGAATTTAATTCTTCCTTGAAGAAACCAGTTAAATAAACCACACAAAAAAAACAAATATTCTCTAATAAATTAAATATATCCTTGATACACCAATTTAAATAATAAGTAAATATCAAACTAGAGACAACCACACAATCATACACAATAATAATAATAATAAAAGTAAAACAAAAAGTTCGTCCACCAAATTATAACTTCTCCATTTTGCTTCAAAGGATATTACAATATGTATCATAAGTCTCTTCCTTTCAAAAAATGATATTCTATTATCACCTCTTGTGTTTTCTATCTATCTCTCTTTTTTTTCTCTAGTCCTAGTTTCCTTCTTATAAAGAATGAAGGAAGCATACAAGCTACAAAAAGTTACATTTCAAAAGAAACAACTGTTCATTAATATTAGTTTCTTTTAACATGAAATTAAACATAATTAAAATTTTTGTAAACATAAAAATTTCTGCAATATTCATCTTCACAAACATATTTTCTTGGATCCAACAAGCCTTTCCATCTCTACACCACTCATGTAGTGAATAGGTTAAAGTGAGAAATATGTTCAATGTATCTTTCAATGGTGCATATATCAATGGTGGAAATTAGGTCCTTCATAGTGAATTCCAAAGAAAAAATTCCTTCCAGTTGCAAATGTGTGTTGTCCGCCACTCTCAATTCATCATTTATCAGGTTAAGGGCTTGAGGCATCAGCTTAGCCAATTTATCCTTCCATACACTCTATTCCTTGAGATCACTTGTATCACCGAAGAAATCAGGAAATGGAATATCCAATGGTTGATCAAAGTCACCAAGCTCTTTTGTAAGCACAATATGGAATCGATTGTGCATATGTACTAGTTCATCACAAGTCTTAAGTATTTGACCATCAATATCATCTTTAGCTATTAGATCTTCCCTTTTTCCCATCATTCTGTGTTGTCATCTATTGTGTTTGACCATCAATATCTTCTTTAGCTATTAGTTCTTCCCCTTTTCCCATCATTTTGTGTTGTAATCTATTGTTTTCTTGGAGAGCAACATAAGTTTTGGTGTAAGTTATCCAAAATCTATCATAAACTTAATAGCCTTCATTTATTCACCCAATTTGTCATATTTCTTCTAAATCTTTTCAAATTTATGCTTCTAGTATGCATTCTCAGTCACTACTTCTAATAGCCTATCATCACAATCTAGCACTTGTGGGTAAGAGACTGAAGAATATGACAATTTTTCCTCATACTTAGTTATTTCATGCCTTAAATTTTCATTTTTAGAAGCATATTTTTTATTGTCCTTCATTAATTTTTCAATTTGGGCTTTAGTAAATTTTGCAACATTAGTGTTTAGGTAATCAGTCTCAATCGGATCAGTATCTCCCACTCTATATACAAGAAGATGACCAAAGATCTTATTTGGGTCATCAATAATTGTTGGCCTCTTCTCTGGTGGATACAAAACCCAAATATTAAAAGTTGCATTATCAAGATTGTATCCATACCCCGTGTAGATTTTGTCCACTGCTTCGGTGCTCAATTTCAAGTTTTTATTCTGAATCTTCCTAAAGCTATCAAATACAATTGTAGAACTTATATCCTATCCTAAGATGAGCATAACACCAGCCTTTTGTAGTAATTCTTGTCCTTTCTCTAGAGTAATATTTTCCATTTCTTTATCCACTTCTTCTTGTAACTCCTTTAGGGCTTCTTCTTTTTTCTTAAGAGTAATTTATTTAATCTTTTCTCTTATCAATTTTCCTTTATATTCATAAACAAATGATCTAAACTCTAGATATTTAACAAAAGAATCATCAGAAATTAATTTTTGACATGCAACATACCTAACATCATAAAAAATATAATATGAAAATTCTAGCATAACTACATTTATTTTAGGTGGGGGCTCATACTTTTCAATAACATGTTTATTTATTTGCACACATTCAACTTCTCCTTCACTTTCTCCTTCACTTGCCACATATGTATCAATAGAGAAACTAACATCTGGGGTGGGTTGTGGAGAGATACGACATAATGGAACTACATTGTCATCCTACATCCCTATAACATCTTCTATTGGAGGAGCATTTTTTCTTCTTTTGAACAAAAAGGTGGCACATCCCTAGTTAGTTCAGAATCATGTAAAAGTAATTTATCCAATTTTTCCAAAGGATCCTCAACCTCAGGGAAAACACCTATTTATAAAAAAATATTTTTCATTCTCCAAGCCTCAACCATCATCACTCTGTTGTATACACCTCTTCTTCTAGTTGCATGGTATTCATCAACATTCCTAATTAGGCCATCCTCTATAAGGAGCACATGTTGATATCCTTTTAACTTTTGTTTCAATTTGAAATTATTGATAAAATTTTTAGGATCAAATCCTTTTCTCTCATTTCCCTTTGGAAAATTATAATGTTCTAATTTATTATCAATAAGTACATATGCTTTATCATAAACAACATAAAAATCACCAAATCAAAGTGTACCAAGCATGATTGACTATTTTTTATAGCATTTAAGATTCATAAAATCTGAATAAGCCATCTTCCTAACAATTTCCAAGTATGCTATCCTATCTGGAACTATTTTTGGTAAGAGAAATGAGGTTCCTTCAAAACCATACACCTGGATCTTAGTACAATCATCATAAACATACTAATCTCCCCAGTTATGGTTGAATTTTCCTCTTTGATCCTTGTACTTAGGTCAAAGAAACCTTTGTATTTCTAGAATGAAAAAATATAGTCACAAGGATGACCAAGAAGCTTGTAAAGTGGTCTTACAACATATTCTTCAAAGTATAAATAATGTGATCTAACACATATGTTGTCCTATATCATAGTCCACATTTTTATAGGCCTAATGTTTCCATTATCATCCATATCTTTTATCCTCAAATAATCACTCCATATTCCTATGGTTTTCCCCTCATGTAGGATGAGATGCATAAACAATGAATAATGTGTGAAATGAATGCAATTCATTGTTATTTTTGATAGAGGTGAGGCCATTGTTGAGATCATTTGTCAAATATTTAGCATAATCAAATGGTCTAGCATCTTGATTTTGTATATCAAGTATCAAAACTATTGGAGTTGTGGACAGTAGTGCAGGAGCATCCAAACCCAAAACTTGACAAGAAGAGTAGTAAGTATACTGAAAATATTTTTCAAATAAGTTCACAAAGAATGGAGGGAATTCATCATCTAAGAATACTTTGACTTGATTCCCTTCAGCTCACAGTCTATGCAAAGGCAACCTCCATCTCTTATAACTAGTATCCATATTGTGATACTCTTCTAAAAGGTCTCTAATCTTGAATTTCATATTTTTGGCTGTGTCCAATTGAAAAGCTTTGAAAATATAACTCTTTGTAATATGAACAAAGGAAGAGCCATCTACGAAATAAATCAGATGTCTTTGCAGGTCATACCTTTTTGCAAGTACCCTAATCAATTCCACATTAATAAATACATTGGTTACTATTAATCTCCCCAAATTCAGTCTCCATGGGTTGGATATAGGTTTGTTCCTATACATTTTTCTATAATGATATATGAACATATCATAGCCCCTCATTGGAGTCCAAGTGACACCTAGACCCTCCTACTTATCTTCTAATTTTTTAGCTTTGGGGTTCAATTGTGAGATTCTTTTAGACCTTGATCCAAATCCAGGGAATTGATCAATCAAATCTTGATTTAAATGTTGAGCTTCTATTTTGTTTCCTTTTCTCTTAGGAGTTTTAGATGTGCTTTCCATAACATCAATTTTTAGAATGAACCAAACCCTAACTCTTAGTTGCAATTTTAATTGGTTTGGATACTAGGAAAACTTAATTCAATTTTAGGCACTTACTTGAACCAGCAATTTTTTCTCAAAGTACTTCATCACCAACTACTACTATATTCCCTATCTCTTCTATTTCTGAATGCTCAACGATTTTTAGGACCAAATAAATCTAGGATTTGGTTTATGACTCATTTGGATGTGGTTCATAAATGTCATCCATTTCCAACTTATTTTCATCAATACTATCATTAACACTTTTGAATATCAACTGTTGATTAATCCATCATCGCCATCAATTGTCTCCTTGAAATTTTGTTGTCATATCAATAAGTTGGGGAAGTTTCTTTGTTGTATCGAAGAGACCAACATTTTGTTCTACCAATATTTATCTTTCTCCTTGATGAATTCCTTAAGTCAATTTTATGCCCTTTCTATTTTTTGTTACATCAAGGAGACTTAAAACTACTCAATCCAATATCCAGAAGTCCCTTCGATCTTTCCATCAGAGAAGTCTTGAAACTGCCTCTTCAAATTTCCATTGTTACTTTTATGTATCTATGGGCCCACCCTATATTAAATTATATATTTTCAATTTTGGCCGATGTAATATTTACCCTTTATATTATAAGATCCAGGATAATTTGGTCTCTTTGATAAATGTTATGTTTCTTAATGCGGATCATTTCATCGAATGGAATCTAAAGAATCTCCTCCTAGTATGTTGCAGTTTCTTCAACAATGTTTTATTTCTTTCATACAAATTTTTTTATCAAAGGGAATTTAAAGTAAGTCCTACTGATATGGTGTGGTCTCCTTGATAGAGGTTATTTTACATTAGGACCCGATAACAAGTATGAGCTTAAAAATATGACTATGGGAGAACAAATGGGATACCTAAAGTGACAAATTTATATGAAAAATTGAGTAATAAGGTGCATAAAGGAATCATAGAAAAATACAATTTGTCATTGGCTCAAGGTTAGGGGTTTTAGAGATAGGCTTACGAAAATTTTTACTAGTCCTAACAGTGGCTCTAGTTGGGGATGAATGGATTAATAGGTATTCCAAGAATCCAAAGGCTATCTCTCGGATGTAGACCGAAATTCCAAAAAAAAATGTACATAAAATAAAAACAAAAATTTGGGGACAAACCTAAACTACTATGCATGGAAAAAAGATCTTCTTTAGGAAAAGAATTGTTTCAAGAATTTTTGATGCATTGGAAATTCCTAATATTCACCCGCCATGTTTTGTAAATAGTATGAATTCTCCCCACACTTATCTATAATGATGAATGGGACCAACCATAATGCCTCAAAATTTCCATGCTTTCCTTTATCTTGATTTTTGGTGTTCCACATAAGAAGTATGTCATCAATTTGGAATTTTCTATCCTTGGCCTTCTTATCAAATAAATACTTCATCTAAAGTTGTATTTTTTCATTTTGCTTCTGCGTCTAAGACTAGGTTTCATCCAGTTCTACTAGTTATTCCATCCTTTCTTCCATGGGCTCAAGGATATCCATATCCTCTTGTAACATGAATTTGTATATAGGAAAAAGGTTATGCATTGGCATCCTTTCTTGAGCTCCATACACTAGTTCAAAGGGAGACTTGCTAGCAACTTTCTTCATTGTGATTCTATCTTCCCATAATGCTAATCTTAATTTTGAATCCCAATCTTGTTACAAGTATAAGCAAGTTTGGTGGTGTTGTCATTAATGTTGTCATTGATGTCAATAAAGTTTAGAATGTTGCAGATTGTCCATCTATAGTTGAGATGTTGTTGAGATGTTGTGAGTACATGGAGCTATCCTTATGATATTGTAGATGTGTTGAAATGATGGGTTACCAAATGCTTTTGAGAAAATTAATAAAGAGTGAAGTTAGAGTTATGTATGTATTCAGAATGTTCTCTGGTATGTGCTCCGCATTTCTTCTGTGTTGATCCAATGCTCATGTAGATATGAAGGTTTGTTGTTAGTGATCTGTTGGTGATATTTCTTGATTTTTTGCTGCTGGTTTGATGGAAGGTGAAAGTTGTGTTCACCGGTGTGTGAACTGTTTTGGCAGAGTTGGTTATCTGTGGAATGGGAGAAATGTTTCTACTCCATAGTCCTCTGCTATTTTTTTCTAGGTCTTGCTGATCTGGAATATGTCTTGTAATGATGTTTGTTAGGTTTTGGAAGAGATGTTTGAGTTAGTGTGCTCCAAAAGATGAGCTTCAGAGTTGTGTGGGATTGCATAGTCTGGATGGACTGTTGGAAAGAGTTCTATGTTTGAAGGTTGATATACCTACTACATATGTATCTAGAAGTATCTAAGATGTGTTCTCTTTCATGATGAAATGTGTTACATCATCCACATGTTATATTCTTGTTGGAAAGTGTGTACTTCAATGTTCATTTGTGTTTTCATTAGGTTTGGTCGACCTGGGGTTTACACTTCATATGAAGAATTTAAAATTTAATTATGGAAGTATTTGGTTGATCCAAGATGTTGCTTTTGGTCTTGGTTAAGTGTTTAATTGGTCCACTCTCATTCTTTTCCACTACGGGAATGTTGAGTTGTTGACCTAGTTTGAATTTATGAAATGAAGTGTATGTGTTCGACCTTGGAGAATGTTTCTAATGTTGAAGATGGTATAAATTCAAGTCAATATGAAAAGGATTAGATGATGAAAAATTAATGAAGTAAGCCACAAGTGAAGAGCAGAGTTGTGCGAAAGTGAGTTGAGGCAGCAATACTTCATTATGTTAGATTCTTGAAAGTAGTGAGATGAAGGTTTCTACAATTTCTGATCAAGGTTGTAGATGTGCATAAATTTTTGTGGTGGATTTTTTAATTATCTTTTGTATCTATAGGTAGCAAGCCTCCTTATTGGACAATGAGTCCTTTCTGTAGGCAGTGAGCTTTTGTATCTAGACAGTGAGTCATATTTTGGGTAGTGAGCCCTGAGTAGTGAGCCTCTTGTATTCGGTGTTTCTATCACTTTATATTGTGAGTTAATCCTCATTGTGGTTTTTCCCTTATTGGGTTTTCCATGTAAAATCTGGTGTTCATTGTGTTGATTTTTCTTTTTGTTATTTTCATTTCATGTTCATACTTAATAACAAAATTGTGTGGCTATAAATTTGATAAGTGTTTGAAGTTTTGTGATTGAATATGGTGACAAATGATTCACCCCCTCTCAATTTTCTTGTTCCTTTTAACAATTGATATCAAATCTTTGGTTCCTTGGTGTAGAGCTTAACCACTTAAGAAATATCTGATGGTGCATAAGTTAGCGATCCCTATGTTTGATGGATTTGATTACAGTGACTAGAAAGTGCAGATGAGAGGATATATTATCTCTCTTGGTTAGAAAACCTAGAAGGTTGTTGAGATGAAGTATGTTGCTCTGACAAGTGGTCCTATTACTACAGATGAGGTTTCTACTTATGAAGAGAATGAAAAGGAAAGGTATGCTATTTACAGTGCTTTATCCAAGACTGAGCGAACAAAATTTATCTCTCTAGGTACTGCTTATGAAGTTTGGAAGAAGTTGGAATATATTTATGAATAAAATTATAGAGTGAAATTGACAAAGAAGCTGAAAACAAAGTGTAGATATGAGAATACGAAAAATGGAAGAAGGAGAAGATATTGCAAGCTATTTTTAGAGAATTAATCTGGTAGCAAGTGAATTTAAAAATCAAGGGGGTACTCTGACTGATGAATATTCTGACTCTATTAGAATTTTATAGTGACAAATTTTTAGTTATTGAGGAAACTTATGATCCTAAGAAATATACTAAAGAAGAGCTATTTGGCACCTTGACTACATTTGAGATGAGAAATTTGGAAAGAAAGAGGAAAAGACAGAAACAACATTTAAAGCAACAAAGATTGAAGATGATCCAGATAGTGATGGTTCAGATGAGTTGGAAGTGAACTTTACAAGGAAGTTGAAGAAAGGTACCAGTAAGGATAAAGGTATGTTTCCCTTGAAATTTTTCAGATTCTAAATAGAACTATACATAAGAAGAACAAAGATCATAAAGATAGAAAGGATAAGAAATACAAAAAGTTGTACTATCTTAGAGAAGAAGTTGGAATCTCTGATGATGAATCTAATTATGAGAATGACGATAGTGAATGCTTGTTCTTAGCTTTGGAGAGTAAATTTTTGTCTGCTAACTTTGGAAAATGTGCAATAAAGAGTGATTTAGAGAACAAGAAGGATGAGATGGAAGGTAATTTGGTCACCACATTTCATGCTAGATAGGATGAAGACTATTGGGTGATTGATATTGGATGTTCTTATCACATGACCAAAGATAAAAGTAATTTTATTAAACTTGAAAAGTATGATGGTGGTTTGGTCATGTTTGGTGATGATTCAAGAGCAAAGATTGTTGGGAAAGGTACAATTAGTTTTGATGGAATACACAACACTAATGATGCATATTATGTAAAGGGTCTAAGGCATAATATTTTGAGTGTTGGACATATGTGTAGCAAAGGTTTTAAACTTGTGTTTTAGGATAATACCTATAAGATTAGAAAAGGATCCAGAGCTATGGTTGTTGCAGAAAGGAGAACTCATGGAAACATCTATTAGCTTAAGGGTGTTGATGCTTAGTGCCTTATATCTTAGGTTAATGAAATTTAGTTGTGGAACTAAAGAATGAGACATGTAAAATTTGATAATCTAGTCAGGATTAGTTCAAGAGATGTTGTCCGAGGGCTGCCAAAAATCATAAAGCCTGCTAATACTATTTGCAAAAGTTGTCAATTAGGGAAACAGACAAGATGCAGTTTCAAAGGAAAAGAGAAAACTAGTATAGGAATGTTGGAATTAATTCATACAGACCTTTGTGGTCCTACTAGAATAGAAATCCTAGATGGTGACATGTATTTCATGCTCCTTATTGATGATTATTCTTGAATGACATGGGTTTCCTTTCTTAGAGAAAAGACTCAGGCTCTAGATAGGTTTAAAGTGTTCAAAGAAAGAGTCGAAAATGAAGTGAACCTAAGAATCAAATGTTTGAGATCTGATAGAGGTGGAGAATCCACTTCTAGTGAGTTTAATGCATTTTGTGAAGAGGATGGCATAAAGATACACTTTTATGCTCAAAGAACCCCTTAGTAGAATGGAGTGGTTGAGAGAAAGAATTGGACTATACAAGGAAGCTGCAAGAACCATGATGAAAGAAGAAAATGTACCTGATGTGTACTAGAGAGAGGAAATACACACTACTATTTATGTTCTTAATAGAGTTCAGATCAGATGAAATAACACAAAAACTCCTTATGAGTTATGGACTGGTAAGGCTCCTACTGTGAAATACTTTAAGGTATTTGGAAGTAGATGCTACATTAAGAGAGATGATGAAAATATTGGGAAGTTTGATGCTAGATGTGATGAAGGGATTTTCCTTGGATATTCAACTACCAACAAAGCATATAGATGCTTTAATAAAAGATTGAGGAAGATTGTTGAGAGTGCTAATGTGAAGGTTGATGAGGATATACACAAACCTATTGAGATAAGTGAAGTTGAACCTGATGATCCTATCTATTTTAAAGCACCTAAAGAGAATAAGGAGGAAGAGGAAGAAGAAGAATAACATATTGAAGAAGAAGAAGAAACTTTGGAACCTACTGTTAAGACTCCTAAGTGTGTCCAGAAGAATCATTCGAAAGAATAAATAATTGGAGATAAGAGTGAAGGTGTGAAGACAAGAAGTAAAGTAGCAACTGAGGTAAATTTGTGCTTACTTTCTAAAATAGAACCTAAGTCTATATGTGAATCATGTGAAGATGAAACTTGAGTTAGAGCTATGAAAGAAGAGTTACAACAAACAGAGAAGAATCAGACATGGGAACTAGTTCCTAGACCTTTGAATAAGGATATAATTGGTTCAAAGTGGGTGTTCAAGAATAAGTTGAATGAAAATGGTGAAGTTATAAGAAACAAAGCAAGACTTGTATGCAAGGGATACTCACAAGTTGAATGCATAGAATTTGAAGAGATATTTTCCCTGGTGGCTAGAATGGAAGCTATAAGGATGTTTTTGGCATTTTTTTCCCATAAGGATTTCAAGGTATATCAGATGGATGTCAAGTCTACATTTTTTAATGGTGAATTGGAAGAATAAGTATACATGGAACAACCTGAAGGATTTCAGTTATCAAACAAACCAGATATGGTCTGTAAGTTGAAGAAGGCATTGTATGGATTGAAACAAGCTCCTAGAGCATGGTATGCAAGATTGGATAGATACCTAACACAACAAGGATTCAAAAAAGGCTCTGCTGATAGTAATCTCTACTTCAAAGTGCAAGGTAACACAATGTTGATAGTAGTAGTATATGTTGATGATATCATCTTTTGAGGAAATGAAGGTATGTGTAAGAGATTTGTAGAGGAAATGTAAAAAGAATTTGAAATGTCCATGATTGGTGAGTTGAATTTATTTCTTGGTCTTCAAGTAAATCAAATTGATAAAGGGATATTCATTTCACAATCTAAGCATGTGAAAGAGTTGTTAAAGAAGTTTGGAATGGATGACTCCAAACTAGTTAGTAATCCTATGGTGACCATATGTAATCTGACTAAAGATGATGAATCTACTAAAGTTGATTAAAAAAATATAGATCTATGATTGGTGGACTGTTGTATCTTACTACTACTAGACTGGATATCATTCATGTAGTATGTTTAGTTGCCATATTTCAAGTAGATCTTAAAGAATCACATGTTACAGCTGTAAAGAGGATATTCAAATATGTTAAAGGTACATCAGATTATGGCTTATGGTATCCTAAGGATGCTGATTTCACTTTAAGTGCTTATATTGATGCAGATTGGGCTGGTTGTGTGGATAACTGGAAGAGTACCATTGGTGGTGCTTTCTTTCTTGGCACAAGATTGGTTTCCTGGTTGAGTAAGAAACAAGACTCAATTTCTTTATCCACTTTAGAAGTAGAGTATATTGTTGTAGCATCCCACTGCAAACAAGTTTTGTGGATGAAGCAAAATCTGAAAAATATTGGAGTGGTATGTGATGAGCCTATTCCTATTTTCTATAACAATACAAGTGCTATAAAAATTTCAAAGAATTCGGTAATGCATTCAAGAAAAAAGAATATATCTATCAGCTATCACTTCCTGAGAGAGAAGGTGTTGGAGAAAAAATTCAAGTTGGAGTATGTGTCAACAAAGGAATAGATTGTAGATATATTCACCAAGGCTCTATGATGAGGGGCTCAAAGATACTTTCATATAGTCATTTTATGTTTAAAAGATTTGCTTATTTTGTTAATTAACATGACTGGTAGTAGACTATAGACTAATATATTTACTTACATTGCTTTATGTTTGGCTAATTTGGTAGATATATTTGAGGTAATTCTTTATATTAAATGTGTTGCTTTTGTGATGATATTGATGAGTTAATTATGCAGTTTTAATATTTTACTATCATAATTGGTATCCTATTCTTAGGGGTTTTATTTAGGGTATTTAAAAGGATGATGACTGATGATAAATTTAAACTCCCTATTTAATCAAATGAAGACAATCACACCATTGATCGACCCAGCTGGATGATGAATCACTAAAGTCCAAATCAACTTCTTTTTAATCGGTTTAGGAACTTCTAGTCCTAGTGCCGATCTAGAATTTCTCTCTATGTCTATTCTCAGTCTTGTTTTAATTTTGCTTTAGTTTTATTTAAATCTTTAGTTTAGATGCCTTGAATCTTGGTAGTTAATGCCATGTTTTGAATTCAATAAGGATATAGTTATAAATATCCATGTTTAGGATTTAGAAAGGAGTTAGGTAATTTTCAACTAGAATTTTTTAATGGTTGCAATACTATGTTCTACATCCCTATTTGATCAATTTGAATGAAGATAAGAAGTTAACTCGAATTACTATGTTAAGAGATCTTACCGGAGGAAGAGCAATGCCCGCTCAACCAAAGGAATTGATCTTTTGTGGTATTCTTCTAAGTTTATTTTACTTATGTTCATTAATATTAAATCTAGAAGTGTTAGATGTTAAATATGGAATGTTAAGTTTGTTTAAATCATTTTTCATCAATTGTGTTTAAATCACTTTTGAGTTTAGTTTATCATGGTTATAATGGTTTGTTAGGTTTGTCATAGGTTTACTGAGTTAATCAGATTTAGATGTTGTTTGTAGGAATTAAATTTGGTAATTATTTGTTAAGATTAATTCAAGCAATGATGGGAACTTATGAAAAGATGAAACTAAAATTTGTTTGGAATCTATTCATGGAAATTAGTATTTATGTTTTCTAGATTAATCATTATTTCCTTGCACTTTATTTTTGTTCTTTAAAATATCATTTATTTTTGAGAAAATCTTAAGATAGATTTCTTTTGAAGTAAATTAGAATTAAATTTGGATTTCAAATTCTAGATTAAGAATTAATGTAAATGTAAGTCTTTTCCATGAATTAGTCTGAATCAAGTCAAAGGAAGTCAAAAATAAGTCGACAAAACTTTAAATTAGGAAATAAGATAGAATTAATCCTTAGGAATTAGTTACTAAAGTTCAACTCTTGAGAGCTCCTGAAAGCTCTTGAAAGCTCCAAAAGGAGCCAAATTGACACCTAAAATCACTGTTTATAGTGCAAAACCCCCCAAAAGTCCATGACAAACATCCTTATCGCATATAGCTCTGAGACACACCTAGTTCAATAATTAATTAACTAAATGATGCAAGTTGTGACATCAATGACCTTTCCCATCATTTTTGGTGCCATTGTCGAGGATTAAAAGATCTGGCTATTAAGTGTGAAGCCTTAGTGTTGATAAGGAAGATAGATTTAAATTGTGGATGAGATGTAATAGAGACCATCTAGGGAGGTTGCTTCCATGAAACATTGATTTTCAAAGAAATATTGATTTTGATCAGGAACAAGACATTCAACAATACTAGATAAAAAATTAGGAAGGTAATCAAGAACATTAGATTGAAAATCAAGAAGGAAATAGAGATCCATTTCAAGAAGAAGAAATGGGTAACCAACCAGTACATCCTCTAGCAAATAGGACCTTTTCATATCCTATAAATCTTGAAAGAAAGATTGGTGAGCCTCCTATGAAGAATATTTCACCCTTGGTTTTACCTACCTTTAGGGGAAAAACTTCAAAAGATCTTGATCAATTCCTTTTTGAGTTCAATTTTTTATGCCAGACCTATGATTACACAAATGATAACTAGAAGTTGAAGTTATTTCCTTCTACTTTGACAGATTCAGCTTTACGATGGTTCATGGGTTTAGGAGCAGGAACAAATGGAACTTGGTAGCAAATGGAAACTGATTTCTTGGATAAATACCAAGATTATTGTTGAATAGGGATAGGAAGGAGGAATTGTTTCAAATAAGCAAAATGGAGGATGAAATTTTAGAAGATTATGTTGATAGATTCCAGTTTGTGCATCAGAGGTGTACTAATGGGCTGGATGGTGAAATTAGTAAAAAAAAATCCTAAGAGGAATTGATGACAAATCAAGGGAGTCTCTGAATCTTATGGGGAAGGGAGACATTAACAAGCTTTCCTTGGATGATATTATTGAAATATGTAGAAACTACTCTAGAACTAGGGTAGGGACTAGAAAATTCAGAAGAAACAAGGTTCATACTATTGATGTGTCAGAAGTAATGGAGGAATTAGCAAACATGAAGATTGATTTACTTCTTCATCTCAACATGCAAGGAGATAAGAAGAACACTGAACCTTTGTCTATTTATTGTTCCAAGTGTAGGGGAAAGCACCTTTAAAAATAATTTCCATTGAATCAAGTTGATATCTATGAGATTTGTGAGAAACAACACTCAACAAGTTCTTGTAATATTTTGGTTGGGATTAAAAGCAATCTGAAGAAACAACATATTGTAGAGAAAGAGCTTAATTATGTTGTCCAGAGACCTAAAAACATAGGGTACAATGCTAATCAAAGGTAGTATGGTTCTACATCTAAATAGAATCAAAACCCTTGGCAAAACCAAAACCAATGGATCCCTCCATATTAACTAGAACCACCACCTATATATTGGGGTCAATGTGAATGGATGAATCCCCAATGGAACCAGTCACAATGGAAAGCTAATCAATAGCCATAGTGGTAGTCAAATCAGCCATCATGGTAACAAAATCAAACACAATTCTAGCCATGGAAAAATTAGGGGAAAAAACATCCTTGGGGACAAACGCCTCCAATAATCAATGCCCCTAATCTTACTAATGACCAGGTAAACCAACCTCAATTACCAACTCAACTAGTTGTAAACATAAGAAATACCTATAATGATGTAAATCCCCCTAATTTGAATGTTATTGATGCTAATGATATTCAATTGAGAAATTGAACAGTTCAATCTACACCAGTAGAAAAAGTTCAAGAAAGTGGGGAAGATAATGAGAATTCAACAAAAAGCCAAAACTTGGAGGAAGAACAAAATGTCAATTAGGCACCTTATCCTGAGAGATTGAAGGAAGAAAAAATCACTCTTGAAATCTCTCAACCCAATTAAATGAATGTAGTTGATTCTCAAATTCTTCATGAGTTGAAGAAGATTAACATTGAAATACCACTATTACAGGCCATTAAAGACATACTAGAGATAAATCAATTAATTAAATCCCTTTACATGAAAACTCTAGGGAGGAAAAATAAATTACCTTCCATAATTCAAATAGGGAAAAAACTCAATGATATGTTATCAGGAAGATTGCTTCCATAGAAATATAATGATCCTAGTAGTCATGTAATAACCCTACGTATTAATGGAATAGAGATATCCAATGTTCTAATTGATCTGGGAGCTACCATAAATGTTATCACATCTGATACTATTTTTTATTAATAAACAAACAAGTTTTAGGGGGGTCCTGAAACTCTTTAACAGTTAGAAAGTGAAGGATTTAACATTAAGAGAGCACAAACAAAAACAAAAAGCTGTCCATTAAGAAGAAAACACAAGAAACCAGGGTAGCACAACCAAAAAATTAACAAAAAACTACAAAACAACCAGCCCCTAGGCCAGGTTCTTGAGGATATTTTTCGCTTCTTGCTCCAAACTGTTCATATTAAGTGTAGACTTCTTGATCTCCTGGATGTTGACTAAAGCTTGGTCTTCCTTCCTTTTCAAAATTTCTCTGGTCCTGTTACTCAGCCGCCCACTCTCTAGCTACCCTTCCTCTTTGTCCAAATCAAGAAACACAACAATCTTAACCTGATAGGATTTTTCTAGGTTCTCCACCATGGTATTCATGGTCTGTACAGTGGATTTTAAAATCTTATGGTTCATTACCAACACTTTGTGGAGAGATTTTTTGATGTTCCTTAGCTTCTCCTCCATATCCGTCTGCTTGTTATCATGATTTTATTTAAAATCCTATAATTCCTCCACCGTTTTCTTGAGGTAGTCAACCATATATTTCTTCTCTTCCTCAGTCCATAAGTCAGTAGCCTGACCACTCCCAGTTCCTGTGTTGTTGTCATCACCAACTTTCTCCATTTTAATATTCATGTCTCTCTAGTTCAACTTAATTTCCTTAATTTCAAAGAACGCCCATCTCATTAACCTAAAATTATCCACCACCCCATTGTGGGCTATAGCAAGAACATCAATAGGAAATTCCCATTCCTCCTTAAAATAATGATCCCCCACCTTGAGGTCCATAGGGAAGTAGGGTCTCTCTTTTTTATCAATCCTAGGATGGCTGGAATACTTAGACAACAACACTGACTATGAATCCTCTTCATTCACATCATAGGAGGGGTCCTTCGACACCTTTCTCTTACCCTTCTTTTGAGGAGAATCCCTAGATTTTCCTTTATCCTTGTCAACAACCCTATCCTTAGGTGACAGTGTATGGTAAGGCAAAGCTGACATTGCTTTAAGATGGTCATAAATAAGGACAAGCAATCCTTCATGAAGAATAAACTACCTGGTAGGGTTTTGTCTATGGCTTTTCAAACTGGTATTCAAAGAAGATGCAAGATAAAAAGGAAAATAAATCCTAACTTGGTGTCTAAAATGATTCAAAAGGACAAAATGATACCCAAAGACTCTAGTGTAACGACCATCCAAAGTGACGTATTCCATCAACACATTCAAAACCCTCCTCCAGTGTGAGACAATTCTGTCTGAGTCATAGTAGCTTATGGAAGTCCTTCGTAACTCCTCCCTCTCAACATCTGACTTAGGAAATATTTTGACCGCTTCATCAGATTGCTTCCTGTCCCTATAGAATTTGATACCCTCCTTCGAGAGGCTCGTAACCTCAGCAATAAGCTATCCATTGATGATCACTTGTCTACCAAACAAGTTAATCTCACCATCCTTCCAATCTTTCACAAAAACCCTAGTCACCTATGGGTCCCAGCCATGGAGTTTCTCAATGAAAACAATAATGCCACCATTATCCAACTTCTTCGAGAGCTTTGGATTGCTCTTTAACTAAGCACTGCTTATCAGCTCCACCTTGCGACTTTCGCCACCCATCGTATTGCTAGAAGGAATAGAATAGTCCAGAACCCTATAGAAATAAGCTCCTAAAATGCCCAAAAATCATGTGAAACTAATCGCATTCAAACGAGAGATAAATTAATTACTCCTTAGCCAACTAGGAATACTCATTAAATCGCAGTCCTGAGACTACAGGGGAGGACACTCAGTGATCATTCAATGGAATGGGAAATTACACCTTCCCATGAACATGGTCATATGTCATCAGGACCTTAACGTCAGCCTCCAACTCATCCTGCCCTTGCCACATTATCTTTTTCTGAGCTTTGAAACCTTTGTTGGCGAAGAAATTCACCACTGTGTTTATTTCCCTATAAGCATACGAAATATAACTTTTCTCAAAGTTATTAATAATTTCCTTAGAAAGGTCTATCCAATTTTGTATAGACCATGAAGGTTTCTGATGGCCCTTTAGGCATTGTATTATATTGTTTGAATCCCCTTCAATCCACACATTTTTAAACTTCAATTGGCTAGCCAGCTTCAAGGTCTGAAAAACACTAGAGGCTTTAGCAAAATGGTTAGTCTGAGTGCCTAAAGGGACCACCACAGCCACAATAAAACACCCATTCTCATCCCTTATCACCCCTCCACTCCCGAAAGGCCAAATATTTCCCTTGGCCATGCCATCAAAGTTGACTTTGACCCAACCAGGGGGAGGGAGACTCTAGAATATGCCACCTCTAGGATCCTTGATACTTTTGGACATATTGAACATATCCACATTAATTTTCTAGGCTCCCACCATTCTACAATCATACCTTACCTTTACCTTTATACCTATTATTAAGAAAATTAAAGTTTTCAACCACTGCTCTAGTTATCTTGCCAAAGACCACTTCCTCCGAGAGAGCCACATCCCTAAATATTCTATTATTACATTTTTTCTAGATACCCCAAGCAAGTTGAGGAAAGATATAGTTCCAGAGTAGATTCAGGGCCCAATTCTTTGAGGGGGCCTTCCATTGATTATAAAAATCCACAATAGTTCCAGGAAAAACCCAGCTAAGATCCCACATTCACAGAATCTTACACCATATGGCATAAGCAAAATTACAAAGGAGAAATGGATGTGAGGAAGTCTCAGCCTCAACACAGCACAAATAACACCTATTAGGAAAAGGGAACCCCCTCTTATAAAGATTATTATTGGTCAATTGTTTGTTCTAAAGAAGAATCCAAACAAACAAATTGACTTTTAGAGTGAGGTTGTGCACCCACACCTTAGCCCAGATAGGTTCATTGAGGCAAGAGTAATAGGATGCCACTATAGAAGAGATAGAGTAGGTTCTAGAGGAAGACAACTTCTAGACCATAGTATCCTCCGACCCTTGTGAACTGAGCCTAACCAAATTAAGAAGGGCCCGCAGAGGTTGGAGGTCCTAAATATTTGAAGAAATCTCAACCCACTAATTATTCCTCCAATAATCCCCAACCAACCAACCAAACCTAGACTTGTAGTCCTCCATATGAATTCCATAGGTCGGTATATTGCAAAGACACTCATTACCAATCCACTTATCTTCCCAGAACCGTATTTTCTTACCATCACCCACCATCCAAAAAGCTTCTTTACCAACCAGGTCCCTAGATTTAATGGTATTGCTCTATAGAGAAGAACCAAAGGGTAGGTTCTCAGTTGAGAAAGTCTTGAAAGGAGTCAACCTCCTGCAAGTATTTTCTATGCCAAATAGTATTCCATTCCTGAGTATCCACAAAATTTCTCCAAACTTGCTTTGCAAGAAGAGCTTTATTAAACACTCTAATATTCCTCAAACCTAGGCCTACAAACTTCCTATGTTTGCACACACTCTCCCAAGCCACCAATGAAATCATCTTCTTCTCCTCAACCCCCAACCAAAGAAACTATTTCTGGATCTTTTCAATAATATTAGAAAACTTAGCAAGGATCTCGAACAAACTAAGGGCGTAGATAGGAAGATTCTGAAGAGAAGCCTTAAGTAACAGAACTTTTGATACTGTTGAAATGTTAGGAATGACAACTATTCAGCCAACGACAACTATTTTATAGTTAGTTGACAAATCTACTACCAAACCTAAAGGTATCATAGAATAAATCATGGTCACCATTGACACATGGGATTATCTAGTTGAATTTTTGGTTCTTAAATCCAAAAAGAAAGATTTTGGTTATTCAATCATCTTAGGTAGACCATGGTTAGCTACTACTGCTGCCTTACTAGATTGTAGATTTGGAAGTATGATCATTTCAAATGGCCAAAAACAAAAATAATTTTCCCTCTATCCACCATCACAACCATCAATTCAACCAAACACTCAACTTTGGGTTGATGAGGATATAGAATCAGAAGGAAATGGAATTGTAGAGTTAGATATGGTTACCTTGGTTGAACATATTGAAGAATGTGAAGAACAAGAGTTTACTCCTAAAGACAATAATCCAATTGAAAAAGGAAAATTTCAAGCAACATTGCATCAACAACACTCTTGTCCTTTAAATACACTTGTTGAAAATTCCCTGGATTCTAAAAATGGAACTAAAGAAATTCAAGTAGCTGAAGATAAACCTCTCAACATTAATTCATATTTATCCCAGACACAAGGAAAAGAATTGAAGGAAACTTTAGAAAAACACACTAAATCATTTGCTTGGGAGTATATGGATATGACAGGAATTCATCCTTCAATTTGTAGTCAACACATATACACAGAAGATGTAAGACCAATTAGACAAGGTCAAAGGTGAATTAATCTTGTCCTTTGTGACATTGTTAAACAAGAAATAGAAAATTTGCTTAAAGTAGGATTCATTTACTCAATATCTAATAGTCATTGGGTCTCTCCATTGGTTGTTGTACCCAATAAAAATGGAAAATGGTGTGTGTGCATAGATTATAGAGAATTGAATAAGGCCACAAGGAAGGACCATTTCCCAATGCCATTCATTGACCAAGTACTTGATAACCTAGTAGGCAACAATTATTTATCTTTTCTTGATGGCTTTAGTGGATACAATCAGATCCAAGTAGCCCTTGAAGATCAAGATAAAGCTAATTTTACCTATCCTTGGGGTACATACGCTTATACAGTTTTACCATTTGGACTATGTAATGCGCCAACCACTTTACAAAGAGCAGTCCTTGTTATCTTTGCAGATTTCACTACTACGTGTGTTGAAGTATACATGGATTATCTATTATGGTTGTAGTAGGTGGATGCATTATTAGATGGTTACTATTGTTGCATGAATTTGATGTTACTATCATAGATAAGCCTAGAAAGGATAATGTTTTTTTTTAATCAAAAGTGGTAGACCACTATAATATGATTAATATAACAATAAGATTATACAAAATCCTAGTTTAGGGGGGCATATCGGCAAGAAAGAACTAGGAAGAAAACCTCTGGTTATAGCCCATAAAGATATAGTTTGTACAAATAATCCAAACAAAAATATAGTTTTTACAAATGATCCCGGCGAGAATTATTTCAAATCCCAACATCCCATGTCATGAGTTTACAAATTTTAGATGCTAATCCTAATCATAATAACCTAGCTAAATCTATTAAGCTAAAAATCTCTATTTTCATGTTTAATTATGAAAATAAACCCAGATTTCTTTATCACAAGACCCATTCAACAAAAAAAATATTGAGTCCTTGCAAATTTTAGTAGGATAATGTTGTTGTTGACTTCCTTTCTAGAATTGCTTTGAAAGATGATCAAGAACTAGTGGATGACACATTTCCAAATGAACATTTATTTTCAATATCAGCTCATTCATCATGGTTTGTTGATCTGGAAAATTACCTTGTAACAAGGAAGTGTCCAAATCACTTCAGTCATAAACAAAAAAGAAGGTTAATTCATGAAAGTTCTAGATTTCAGTGGATTAATGTTATTTTATTTAAAATGTTCCCTGATCATGTTCTTCACAGATGTGTAGCTAAGTTATATTTCTATGATGTAGTACACGCCTTCCATCATGAGCCTAAAGGAGGACACTATTTGGTGGTAAGAACAGTTCATAAGATCTTAGGAGCTGGTTACTATTGGCTATCAATGACAAAGGATGTTACATTCTTTGTTAAGCACTATGATGGATGTCAGCGGATGGGAAGACACACCCCAACAATGGAGATGCCATTTCAGCCTCAAATAGCTCTAGAACGATTTGAAAAATGGGGAATCAATTTTGTGGGACCTGTTGATCCACCTTCAAAAGGGAAGCATTATATACTTGTTTGTACTGATTATGCAACAAAATGGGTTGAGGTGAAAGCATTACCAATAGCAAGAGAGGATAAAGTTGCTGATTTTTTGTACAAGAAAATTCTTTAGAGATTTGGTGCACCAAGAGAAATTGTTTCAGACCAAGGGCCACATTTTGTATCAGTAATGATGAAATCCTTTTTGCAAAGATATCAGATGATCCATATGAAATCTTCTCCATATCACCCTCAAGCGAATGGACAAATTGAAGTCACTAACTAAGAATTGGAGAACATCTTGACAAAGATTGTTTCTTTAAAAAAAATAGACTGGGCAGAGAGGTTAGATGAAGCAATATGAGCTTATAATACCACATGGAAAACAACAACTAGATTTTCTCCATATGAACTTGTGTATGGGAAAAAACTTGTCATGCCAATAGAATTTGAATTAAGAACACTAAAAACTGTAGTAGAAGTTGGAATTGATTTACCAGAGTCTGAAAAATATAGAATTTTGTAGCTCAATAGACTTGATGAGATGAGAATGGAGGCTCTTCAACATACAAAGGTAATTCAAAAGCAAAGAAAGGAATGGCACAATAAGCATATTGTGTCTAGATAGTTCAAGAAAGGAGATTAGGCATTATTATTTGACTCTAGATTTGAAGAGTTTAAAGGGAAATTCCATACAAGATGGTTAGGATTCTATAAGATAGATTAGGTATTTGAAAATGGAGTTGTCCAATTAGTACCAATTGATGGAGAAAAAAGAGTTATGCTAGTTAATGGTCATCGACTAAAAACATATCATAAGCCAGTATCAAAGGAGGAATTTTTAGATGATCTGCATCACATAATTGAACATTTTCTCATCGAAGATATCTTTTCCATGAGAGAAGATATTTGAACCTTTGAGGAAGGCACGAATAAACAAGGTAAATTGAAAACCAACAATTGGTAGTTTACCTTGGAAAAAAAGAAAGTAAATTGAAAACTAGCAAATGGTGGTTTGCTTTCGAAAAAGAAAAAGAAAATGAATGAAAACCAAAAATGGCAGACTATCTAAGTTAACTCTTGAAAGCTCCTGAAGGTTCTTGAAGAGCTCCTAAAAGCTCCTGAAGTCTCCTAAAGATCCTGAAGACTGAAGACTTTGAAGACCCCAAGTGGCTCGATAGCTCCTGAAGACTCCTGAAGTTCCACAACCCCTGAGAGCTCTTGAAGGCTCTTGAAGATCTTGAAGGCTTGCAATAAATAAAGGTGTGCATTTAATATGAATATTATTCTCGAATATTATTTTCTAAAGTAGTTAAACTAATGTAAAATAGGTAAATATATATGAGTTTAGAAATATCTGCCATATTTTTATTAATAAATATAATAAATGTCTTTTAATCATTTCAAAAAGTGGTGAAGTTGGTATAAATGTGATGTGACATTCAAATGATGTTTGTAATGATTGTGTGTCATGCTGAGATTCACCTATCTTTTCAAAATCTTTCAAAATTAAAGCTGACATGTGTAAGGAACACCGACAACTTTGTGAATTGAATTGCAAATGCAAATTGTGGCGTGTGAATCATCTGAAGCAGCAAAGGAATTTAATGCAAGGAATTAATGACATGTCATGTCATTTTTAAAAATAGCTGCCCTAAGAAGAAGGAAAGAACATTATGTATATTGTGTAAAAAGATCAGTTCACCAAATTGAGGTCTTCCATTGTTGACAAAAAGATGGGGAACAAGAGAAATGTAGAGCCAAAAAACTTCACTATCAATTCTAAAACCAAGAGGATTTTGAGAGAAGTAGGATGGTTGGAATTTATTCTAAAGTATGAAGGTTTTTAGCAAGAAATCATGGAGGAATTCGTGAGGAATTTCCATGTGAATGTCACAAGAGTTAGAGGAGAAGTTATCAAAGTTACTCTTGAAATTATAAGTGAAATTTCAGGAATTACTACTGAAGGAAAACCAATTAATAAGTGCCAAGTAAATTTTGATAAATTGGTGGTAGCATTTCACTAAGAACCAGAACAGAAGCCACAGATTCTCATGCATAAAAGAGATCAGCGAGGAATAGCTTGAAATAGTTTAGAAGAACCTTGGAGAATGGCTGCAATGTGGGTCATGAAGTTCTTCACATGTGAAGGACAATACAACATTGTATTGGGGCTAGGAATGTGACTGTTAATACATTTGAGGTATGGAAACACAAAACCCTTGGCTAGAATCAATTTTCCAACATTTTTGTTTTAGAAAATTGCTTCAATGATTTCTCGGGTTAAATCTATAGAAGAATCTTCCATAAAATACCATGGGTTAATTCATTTGATAATTAAGCATCATTTCTTAAAGAAAGAGTTTGGGAAATAAGGTTGGCTATAATTTTTTTCCACACCCATAGAAAAACAAAAAGGAAAACCCACAAAGGGGCCCATGGCAAAAAGGTCAAAAGTAGAAATAGGTGAATCTTCCAAAGGAGAATAGAAAAAGAGTAAAATAAAGCTACAAGAATCCTCTAGGGTAACCCGTAGTACCTCCAAAAAGAGAAAAAAAGACTTGAATGAAGAGAGCCGTAGTAATGTTGAGACCATTGTGTCAACTCCTGAAGAAACACCTACATTTCAAGCCCCAGTCTTTGAAATCCCAAAATAAACTTTTGTAGCCCATGAGGAAACCTAATCACTAGTGTAGTCCCTTGAGCAACCTCACAGCCCTCCTAAAGTTCCAATTGCATCTCCTGAAAGAACCTTGATAACCGAGGTTCATGAAAATGTTGAAGAATTTGATGCATAGTCAGAAGAAAGGGAAGCATCTAAGGAATTTGAGGAAGAAGAAGCTGAAATATCTCCTTCACCTTCCTTGACTGTTGAAAGGGGAAAGGGAAAAGAGTTGTTGATTGAAGAATAAGAAGAAGTTCATGAAATACAACATGAATTGGAAATAGAGGAATTGTTAAGAGAAATGAAATTTTTAAGGATTAAAGCTAAATTAGAACAAGAAAGGAGAAATATGCAATTTCTTGAGGAAAAATTGAAAAAAAGAGAGGAAGAGTTGCAACAATCCCTCAATAAGACTCAAGAAATGTAAAAAGAGATTGAACAAAGAGAAGCAAGGTACAAAGAGAAGTTGAATAATACTAAGGAGGCTTTACAACAAGCTAGTGTGCATGCATTAGCAAGTGCAGAGGAAATCATGAAATTGAAAGAGGAATTGCAGTTAAAAGAAGAGAAATTAAGACAACAGTCCATGAGGTTTTGTTCACAAGAAGCTTCTACTTCCATGGCCCCACAACATTACCTTGCTCTACCTCCCATTCCATCTAATATTCCATCAGATGTTCCACAAAGGACTCAACCTGGATATCTCTTTAATAGCCCTAAAATTCAAGCATGAAAATGATCAGCTAAAAAGGCAAGTAAAAAAATTAGAGGAAGAAAGAAATGAAGTTGAAAGAAGACTAGAGCAAGCAATAGAGATAAGTTCTACAATGCTATCAATGAGAAGACCATCAAAAATATATACTTTATTTTTCAAGGAAAATTTTCTACAATGGAAGCTTAATCAATTACTTTTAAGGAGAAGCCTTGATTATCATAATGACAGATTTTATGCAAGATTACTTCCATAGCCACCCTGATATTCAAAACTAGATGTGTGAGTTTTTCCAGCACAAGTTTTTGATGGGAGATAATGACGATTCTTTCTTAAATGTCTATGTTGGTGAGCTACAAATTTGGTTTTTTGTCTCCTTAATGCAGGATTAGGTTGAATGGTCAAAAAGGATGGAAAAATACAAAGAGGCTCAAAAAAGGTACGATTTACCAACGAGGCCCAAAATTCCTCATGCACAAAATTATATTAAAATGGTCTAATCAGTTGTAAGGAAAAATCACATCAATCCTCTCTATGTTTCAAATTTGCTAAATAGTATATCTACTTTCTAGAATGTAGAATGGACACTTCCTCCATTGGCAATAAATGCATGTGAGGAAAGATATCTCACCATTCATGAGTCATTGAGAAGAAGAGAGACTATAAGCCCAAACAACCTTAGATGGAGCTTAATGAGAGGTAGGCACATGATCTCCTTGATTGAACAACAACAAGAATTTTGGGTTGGTATGCAGTTCAAAATGCCAATTATCATCATCCCACTCCAAAACTCAAGGCACTAGCTAATATTACAGAGGAGGTGATAAAACCCTAGCTTGAGAAGCTAAAGGAAAACCATGTCTTTGCACTCAATACCAGATTGCCACTGCAATACAAGGAAGGAGTGTTTAACTGTTCCATTTGGATGGAAGCATTGAACAAGGACAAAGAAACCACCAAAATTCTTGACAAAAAACCATGAGGACGTGGTTCAAAACAAGTGGGGAAGAATGATGAGGGGCTTAGAGATACTTTCATATAGTCTTTTTATGTTTAAAAGACTTGTTTATTTTGTTAATTAACATGACTGGCAGTAGAATATAGACTAATATATTTACTTAATTTGATTTATGTTTGGCTAATTTGGTAGAGATATTTGAGGTAATGCTTCATATTAAATGTGTTACTTTTTTTATGATATTGATGAGTTAATTATGTAGTTTTAATCTTTTACTGTCATAATTGGTATCCTATTCTTAAGGGTTTATTCAGGGTATATAAAAGGTTGATGAATGATGATAAAGTTAAACTCCCTATTTAATCAAATGAAGACAATCACGCCATTGATCAGCCCAACTAGATGATGAATCACTAAAGTCCAAATCAACTTCTTTTTAGTCGATTTAGGAACTTCTAGTCCCAACACTGATTTGGAATTTCTCTCTATGTCTATTCTCAGTCCTGTTTTAGTTCTGCTTTAGTTTTATTTAAATCTTTAGTTTAGATGCCTTGAATCTTGGCAGTTAATGCCATGTTTTGAATTCAATAAGGATATGGTTATAAATATCCATGTTTAGGATTTAGAAAGGAGTTAGATAATTTTCAACTAGAATCTTGTAATGGTTGCAATACTATGTTCTATGTCCCTTGTGATCAATTTGAATGAAGATAAGAAGTTAACTCGAATTACTATGTTAAGAGATCTTACTCGAGGAAGAGCAGGGCCTGCTCAACAAAAGGAATTGATCTTGTGTTGTATTCTTCTAAGTTTATTTTACTTATGTTCATTAATATTAATTCTGGAAGTGTTAGATGTTAAATCTGGAATGTTAAGTTTGTTTGAATCCTTTTTCAACAATTGTTTTTAAATCAATTTTGAGTTTATTTTATCATGGTTAGAATGGTTTGTTAGGTTTGTCATAGGTTTATTGAATTAATTAGATTTAGATGTTGTTTGTAGGAATTAAATTTGGTAATTATCTATTAAGTTTAATTGAAGTAATGATATGAACTTATGGAAAGATGAAACTGGAATTTGTTTGGAATTTATTCATGGAAATTAGTATTTATGTTTTCTAGATTCATCATTATTTCCTTGCACTTTATTTCTATTCTTTAAAATAGCATTTATTTTTTGAGCAAATCTTAAGATAGATTTCTTTTGAAGTAAACTAGAATTAAATTTGGATTTCAAATTCTAGATTAAGAATTAAAGTAAATGTTAGTCTTTCCATGAATCGGTCTCAATCAAGTGAAAGGAAGTCAAACATAAGTTGACAAAACTTTAAATTAGGAAATAAGATAGAATTAATCCTTAGAAATTAGTCACTAAAGTTCAGCTCTTGAGAGCTCCTGAAAGCTCCTAAACAAGCCAAATTGACACTTGACGTCATTGTTTATAGTGCAAAAGACCCCAAAAGTTTGTGACAAACATTCCTATCACATATAGCTGTAAGAAACACTTGGTTCGATAATTAATTGACAAAATGATGCAAGTTGTGACATAAATGACCTTACCCATCACTCTATCAAAGGATACTTTTGAGTATCTTAGGGAGAGGTTGGGAGTCATTGGCCCTTTGAACTAGCTACACATGGAAGTGCATTGGTGTAGTGGATTCATAGATTCTTCATTTATCTAGATTGATGAATGGGTCTACTCCATAGGGGGAATAAAAAATTTTCATTCTTGTAGTATGAGTTGAATGGGTGCACTCCTAAGGGGGAGTGATCAAATATTTTTATCTTTTCCATTGATGTCAAAGGGGGTGAGAGATTCATGTGAAAAATAGTAAAAGAGAAAGAGAAAAGGTGTTCTCTTGGAATATTGTGTAGGGTGTTTAAAGGAGAATGTTGTCTTTGATGGTTTTTCACATAATGTGTTTCCATCAATGACAAAGGGGGAGATTGTTGCAAGTATGAGCAAGTTTGGTGGTGTTGTCATCAATGTCAACACAATTAAAAATTTTGTAGATTGTGCATGTATAGTTGAGATGTTGTTGAGATGTTGTGAGTACATGTAGCTATCCTTATGATGTTGCAGTTGTGCTAAAATGATGGGTTACTAAGTGCTTTTGAGAAAATTAATAAAGAGTGAAGTTAGATTTATGTATGTGTTCATAATGTCTCTAGTATGTGATCTTCATTTATTCCATGTTGATCCTATGCTCATACAGATTTGAAGGTTTTTTGTTGGTGATCTATTGGTGATATCTCTTGATTTGTTGTTGCTTGTTTGATAGAAGGTGAAATTTGTGTTCACTAGTGTGTGAACTATTTTGGCAGAGTTGGTTATCTATGGACTGGGAGAAATGTTTCTATTCCACAGTCCTCTGCTATTTTTTTCCAGGTCTTGTGGATCTAGAATATGTCTTGTAATCATGTTCATTAGGTTTTGGTAGAGATGTTCAAGTTTTGGTGCTCCAAAAGATGAGCTTCAGAGTTGTGTGGGATTGCATAGTCTGAATGGACTGTTGGAAAGAGTTCTATGTTTGAAGGTTGTTACACCTATTGTGGATGTATCTGGAAGTATCTAAGATGTGTTCTCATGCATGATGAAGCGTGTTACATCATCCGTGTGTTATCTTCTTGTTGGAAAGTGTGTACTTCAATGTTCATTTTTATTTTTATTAGGTTTGGCCGACCTAGTGTTTACACTGTTAGCTCTCAAAAACATAGGAAAAATTCCTCAAGAGGTTGCCAATATCTTGATACATTTTAGGGTAACAAACAAGGAAAAATTATTTCAAACTTCTTCTCTTCAGGTGCTGCTACACCTAGGCAGGTATACCTATATGAATGAGGCAGACTTAGTTTGTGTTTATTTCCTAAAATAATTCATCCACAATGGAAAATGGGAGTGGATAAATAAATTTTATTTTGGTATAGATTGTATAGCAATATCAAGGCTAAAACCTAATATGTTCAAATTAACAGATGTAAAAATTAGTGAAACTAAATGGTGAAAAAGTAGAGACTAGTGCCTTATTGGGTATGCGGAGTCAAATGAGATATCTGAAATTAGTAACTTCTTACTGGAAGATACTCTAATTGTTTGGCATACAAATTTGAGTTTACAAATTGTATAAACATGCAAGAATATGATTGCCAAGTTCTTCTTAATGATCCAAATAATATTCCCTAATTACTATGATCAACTAAAAGGATTTAATCTTTTCTTGAAAGAACCTATTAATCAACCATACAGATTCAAGTGTGCACTGATAAACTGAATATAAGCTTGTTATATCAATTTAAATAACTAGAAAACATCAACCTTGGCAACAACTTCAGTAATACTTTAAATTAACACAACAAACAACTGATACCAGAAATACGCCACCACATCAAATGATTTTCATTGATATCTCCATAATTTCAAACATGCATCATAGTCTCATAGTATGACATTTTGAATCTACTGTATCTTTCTCCTATTCGCTATATCTCTTTCGCTACCATGAAAAATGGATATTTATACATCAACTGCTCAAAAGGACACGTCCTTTCAAAAATGTCTTATGTTAAAACAACAAATAATTAAAAAGAAGAAATTAGGCTCTATCAAGCCATAAATGAATCTTTGACAAGTGGTCCAAGTAGTCCTGATGCTCATGTGTATCTGCATCTCCCAATGCATTCCAGATTGTGATCTCTATTTTCACCATATTTTCATTATGTTTGTATGCTTCATCCAGTGTTGTATCTTTCGTGGTAGTTGTCTTCAAAATTTCTTGCAATATTGATTCACTTTCACCTTTCCACCTAGTCATTTCTTTTAATCTTACTTTATCATCAAAGAATACAGTCAATCCTTTTTTCGTGCATTAATTAATCCCTATGCATCCCCTCACAATTCTTCAAAGAAGTTTCTGTGCTTGTTCATAAGATGATTTGCAGCCTGAATTGCTACATTATCAGAAACATTCCTCTAGTTTATTTCTTGAAGCTTCTCCAGAATCCCACCATCCATTCTTTCGTGTTCTTGCAATGCAACAAAGTTATGTGAGTGTATTCCCTAGAGCTTATTCAACCAGGTTGTTAGACTGGCTTGTCTCTTCTTAATCACTGCTACAAGTGCGTCATATTTCCCTTGGGAATATGCACTTGATCCTTGCCAATGATCTTTTTCTTGTGAAATTTCACCATGAGTGAGTAGCTTGGTTGATTTCATTCTGACTCCTAACAAATCTTTCAGGTGGTCATTTTCTCTCAACATCCTCTCATTATTCATTTTGTACATTTCCCTTTCCTTGATCAACATTTGTATTTGAGCTTTGCTATGTTGATCCCAATCTCTACTGTTTCCACAGGATCAACCTCCCCAACCTTTAGATTCATAAAACGCTTGAATTCCTTCTCAGTATCAATGACAACTTATTTCCTGTGAGCTGGATACAAGGCCCAAATCATTACTAACCCTTCATCTGGATTGTATTTTGACCCTGCATATACTTCTGTCACCTTTTCCAGGTTGAGCTTGTGTCTAGTATTACTATTTTTCAAAAAACTATCAAAGACTAATGCAAAATTGAGACCCAACCTTGGAAAAATCATAACACCAACACTTTCTAACATTTTCCTTCCCTTTTCAGGGGTCATGCCCACCATCTCTCTATCCACACTCATCTTTAGATCATTCAATAACTATTCTTCATTACTTGGTGTAACATTGTCAACCATTTCTCTTATCTCTTTTCCTTTTTGTTTATATAAGAATGCTTTAAATTCTGGAGAATTTATAAATTCATTATCTGCTACAAATGACTTATACTCCACGTGCCTTGCATCTGTATCTATACTCTCTTCAACACTTAATTCCCTGGCAAGGCAGGTGTAATCCTGAGTTCTCATTCTTGACATCTTATTAGGTTGACCCTGTGGCACATTATCCTCAGATGCCTCTTCCCCAAAAGATGACAGCTCTATGTCTTGCAACCCTTGATTATATTTTTCAACCACCATTTCTGCTTCTTTGGCTTCCAGGTTCCTAATCATATCATCAAATTGATAGGGTACATGTTGATACCCTCCAAATTTTATCTTTTGTTTAGCAGAATTGATATATCCTTTTGGATCAAAATTATTTCTCGGTGGTCCTCTTTTCATGTTCTATTGTAGTAGCTTATCAAGAATCAAGTTGTACCCTTCCTTCACCAATACTGTAAAATCACCAAAGCACAATGTACTAGGCATAAAAGCCTGCTTTCCAAAAGAACTCAAATTCATGACACTGGAAAATTCCATTTGCCTGACAATTTCCAAGTATGCAATCTTGTCTGGAACTATTTTAGGAAAAATGAATGGGGCATCCTCAAATCCATAAACCCTAGTCATGGTGGCATCTTCCAAGCAATACCAATCCCCCCAATTGTGACTAATTGGCCCATTGAAGTCCTTAGGCCTGAGAA